>MU224029.1:272555-286510 GCA_018584345.1 Thuja plicata | reverse complement strand
TTACATATTGTGTTGGGAGAGCACACCCACAAACCTCTCTAAGAGCAAATCAACAAGGCTTTGGGTGCCCTTGTTCAGCTCATCGGAGGTCATGGTGGAAGCTATTGTTGTTTTTAGAGTATGATTTAGACATGTTAATGTAGTTTAAATGATTTATATCCTCTAATGTTTACATGTCTGAGCGTGCTCCCAACAGGTAGGTTTCCAGCATAGACAGAGGTAACAAGTGATAACCTTAAAAACAAATGGGAAAAACATAATAATAATAAGATAAGTGATTTTGTTCAATGGATTTGTTTGGGAGACATTGATCTGGCATTGTCATGGAAATTTACTATCTACAAATGTTTATATGGTATTGCCTTGGCCATCTATGTGTGTTGAACTGGCATCATGGTGGATCTTTGTATGAGAGATATGTGCCAACATAGTAGAGCTTCCTTGATGATTAGTGTGATGAAACTCCATTCTTGAGTCTGGATATCATATCCTATGTGTTTATTCTTGGGTTACTATCTTCATGGGCATTGTGGGGTGGACCTGAGAGTTCCAGATAGTAGGCTAGTGTTGTACTTTATTACTACTAGGGACCACTGTATAGGTTGTAGCTTCCTCTAGTGACAGATATATTTTAGGATTGAGTACTTGATACTTTCCTTGATTCATATTTATATTATTGATGATTATGCTTATAGAGTAGGGTAAACGCACAATTAGGTGTCACCTTTTAGGCTAATTTATCAGCATAGCTGAATTTTAGTATTTCTAAATAAAAATTAATTTTGGTCAAGCATATGGTCTAGCTAGATTTATTCTAGCTAAGCTACATAAGTGCTTTAACTTTTCCAATTGGAAATGTCTATTAAATATATGGTTATACCACTTTGGGTCCAATTACCATAGAAATAAAATAATTTCATAAAAGTGGCATTTCAATAACTCCTAATCTTTTTAATGATATTTAAAAAAAAACCTTTTGTAGAGATCAAAATCAAGAATATCCCGATACAAATTTTATAGTGTTTTAATTAGACATAGTCTATTGTAATTAAAAAATATTTCAAGTGTTGGAATAACTCCGGAAAGTTGGAACTAAGAGGGGAGGGATAAATCAATGCCACTAAAAGATTTCTAACCACATTCACTGATAAACCATGTACTGATGCATACTAATTACCAAGTTCATAACTTTGAAATGAAAGTAATATAAAGCTTATAAAACCATAACATAAAATAATTAAAAAAATAGAACTCATAACACCATAATTTTTGTAGCACAGAAAATCCTTGGTTAGAGGAAAAAAATATGGTGGGGATGACACCCACAACCTCCACTAACTATAGTATAAAGGATGCTCAGTTCGAGCTACAAAGTTTAGCTATTTCTGATAACTTATCCGATTAAAAGTATAAAAGACTTCTTAGGTCTTGTTGAGCGTTGTTTTTACACAAGTCAATTACTGGGATCTTGAGATTTGATTTACTCTCTTGAAATAATAATGAATTTATTCCCAAGGTTCTCTGAGGTCATGGTACAACCTTCTTGGTAACTCAGTTGAAGATAAATGTGAATGTTCATGAGGAGGGATTTTCTGGTACTTTCAAGGCGTCAAATTGCAAAAACAATTTAGTGTTTTTTTTGTATTTTCCATTCTACCAAATATTCTGATTAACTTAGGGTGCAAATTTGTGCTTAAACTAAAGATGATTTTGATTATTTTCAGATACATGAAAGAAATTTAAATGAGTAGCGTAACAAGAATGAAGTAAACTTCCAAAAATCAAATTGTAACGGACATAAACCATTGTTTATCCTTCCTTGTGATTTGAATGATGGAGAGATTTGGAACAAACCCAATGAATATAAATCAGATAGTGTCCCAATTATATACTCAGTGGATGCAATTTTTTGAAGAGGAGGAACATATTCACTCATGCAGAATTTTCAAAATCTATCAAAACATGAAGCCACCAAGACGTTCCCACACATGAGATGGATTTATCGTTAAACCCAAAAATATGATCCTTTCATACATTTATCGCAACAAGGTAGATGAACAACAACAAACTCCAACTAAAGAAATGAATATTCAAAACACAATAAAACAATTGGCTCTTTGAAAAAAATGAATAAGCATACATGCATTCATCAATTTCACATAGATAGTAGAAAATACCACACCATGAATGAAGCACCAATTGTAGATCTATATTGCATTATAATCCACCCTTACTACATTGCTTTTGATTACAATATTTAGAGTTCTAATCTACAATCTTTGAATGCCAAAATTAGGGCATTAGAGAATCTAAAAGCAATGAAAACAAACTAAAACTAAAGCTTTTATAAGGAAATTTTTTTCTAAACGTATACTAAACAAGTTGTATGGATCATTAATCCTTTTAGAATCAATCTGCCTCTGCAAAAGGGATCAAAATCGTTAAGAAAGAAGAGAGAGAGAAGCTGGAGTTTCTGGTGCAGGAACACCCATAGGTTGTCTAGGGATATTTATTTTTCTTAAATTGTGTGTGTGCCTTATTAGCGCATATTCTTTCAAAATTTGTATAAGCATCAATGCTTAACTCTATGACTCCCAACTTCTCATTTTAACAAGTAAAAGCACTAATTAATGAGTTTTTGATCCTCCTTCTACTTCGAGCTCCATAGACTCGGGCAGGTGTACCTCTTTAGACTCACAACTTTGCAATGAAATCCTATAGTGGGTTAGGGGTTCTTCCAATAATCTACTAATGTCTTTTATTGCAACCGGTGTAGAGCTTAGAAAGCCAATCCATGATATTAACATAAGGAAACAATCATTGCAGAAAAATGGCAAATGTGATAATAAGGATATTCACCCTTCTTCTCTTTGAACCCCGAGGCTCAGGAAGGCTAACCTATCAGATTCACTTCTACAAGGAATCACCAAACATATTTGCATTATTCAATGCAACTTGCACACATTTATTCTCTTTAACAGGAAAGGGAAAATGAATAGATTTAATGATTTGATGAAGAAACTGCATAACTAGCAAAATACCAGTGCCTTATCTATTGGGCAACAAGGTCAAATAAACATGCATTTCAAGAAAACCCTAACTCCAAACTCAAAGAAACCAAGTGAAGTACCTTACACATCACTCTTCTCACTCCAATTCATGGACATCAGATTCATGTATAAACCTTAAATTCTTAGAACTTGTATTCAAGATTGACTCTCTCCTTGAAAGAAACTTAAAAACAAGATCACAGCTACCTTATAGCCAGTGTATCAAAATGCCTTACAAAATGACACACAAGAGTCAAGACCAGATACACAAAGACATCAAAAAGAATTGAACATGGATTCCATTGTTCTTTATTAAAAAATCATCTGGTTTAGCATATTTACAAGACAAAGAAACTCAGAGAAAATAAGAAAAAAGGCCTCAATAATTCCCAACAGCATAAATTTCAACATCCTTGTACAATCAAAAGAAAATCCAGATATAGGAGAAAGGAAAACAAATCTCAGTCACCAACACCTGTCTATCCCCAAAAATATATACAACTACTTCTAACTGCAACTGCGAGAATCTGATATGATCTAGACTCAAATGGTTTGTAAAATCAAAATCCTCTCTTAAATACCTTTCCAATGGTATATGATAGTTGATAATTCTAATAACATTTTCCCCCTGAATCATTAAAAAGAGTTTTCCTTCCCGTGCACATTTCCTGAATAATTTCTGAAATATTTGTGCCTTTTCAATAGTCAAATTATTGAATTAAGATAAAAAAATTATTTAAATTTTTTTTATCCTTATTTCACCTAGATTTAATTAGATTGTGACACTTGTCAATTAGGCTTAATGGCTTAATGGTTAGATGTCATGCATCTTCCTTTTAAGCCATTAAGTCCACCATTAGATTTCTTTCAACCTGCACTCCCTTTAATTCCTCCTTTTTTGAGATGGATTTATGCACATATTTCATTTTTTTTTCTCTTTTATCTAGATTAAACTAGAAACCACCACTTGTCAATCAGACTTAATGGATTAATGGTTAGATGTCTCTGATTGCTGGATCATACCTTGTGTCTGAGGTTTCATGTGGCCCAATGGCTTAATGATATGTTCCTTGCAACTTTCTTGTCAAGCCATTGAGTCATCCATTGATTTTGACCACCTCAAGATTCGTGCCCAACCTCCAGGTCTATAAGCCAACTCATCTGCCATGTCAACCCTGCAGGTCCCACAAATATTTGGGTGTTCATACTCTAGTGTGCTTCCCAATGCACCTTCCACCTGCGCATGGAGAACCTCTAGACTGCTTCTTCATATCTCTTACTGAGCGCTTTACCATATAAACATTCTAAAAGTTCCTTGCACAACCAATGTGGGACTAAGATTTTGAGAGTTTTAAAGCTTCTCTGCACTTTGCCTCATAATAATGGGGGCCACCTATATTTCAAAACCTCCAGCCAAGGAGCCCACCATAAGCCTCTTGGCTTCTTATTCATTACATAATGCAAGCACTTTAGTATATAAATACTTGAAACTCCCCAATCCCAGTGAATGTGGGATATATGCTCCATGTGACTGTTATCGGCAGTTTAGACAATGTTGCACATAGTCGACTATATCTTGTTACCCAAGAAGAATTTGTAAAATCTCTCAAATGAGAACCTAGAGAATTATATTTGGAACAAAATAACTGAAATTTAGCATGATCCAATGATGTAATTAAAAGTTACGCCCCCCGCAATATGACTATTTTTATCTCCTGCAAATTTGTGTTTGCAAAATATTTATTCAATATTTCCCAAATAGCTCCACATGCCTTCTTCTCCATGCTAGTTAGGGTAGGCTATACACATGTTTAGAGCTGGTATCATTCACTTAAAACACTGATTCTTGCATCTAATTCAACACAGGCATTGAAGCAATCTACAAAATTGTTCACATGTCGTGGATCCATGCTTCCATGCACAACTCTTCCCTTGGCATTTAATTTTTTTTTTGCATGATTTGTCTATGATTCCACATGCTCTGTGCTATTTCCCCTTCTTCATTCCTCTATGCAAACTCTGTGTTCCATTGTTTACATCTGCAGGATACTTGCATTTCAATTACTACGACAGATCCTTATGCATTTGTTACTTGGAATGGAAATGAAATGTTTTTAATGTTTTTATTACTTCTATTGGAAATTTGGAATTCAGCTCCATTCCTTGTGAAATATCCATTCCAAAGACCATTTAATGTTTCATGCTTTCTCAAATTTCCAACTCTCCAACTTGCAGCTGCGAATTGTATTTTAGAATGCCTCCCTAGCATTGGATTAATGCCCTGTCACATACCTCTTCCAAACTTTGGATTTTTCTTGGAAGACATCTTTCAATATTGGGCGTGGGGTCTCTTCTTTGTTGCACAATCCTTATACATTGTTTAATTCCTCTGAACATTCTTTGCATAGGCCACATGCTATGGTTATATTCCTACCAATAGTATTTGCATTGTAAATTTCTAAAAATAATATCCTCCTCCAATTAGCATGTGAATTTTAATGAAATTATGTTGGATTCTTCTTTAGTTGTTTTAAAATTTATAAAAATTATTTGCATGTACTTAGCAAACTCAGCTTCAGTTGCATAAGTGAGAGACCATATTTCCAACATAGCCTCCTTGTGGAGTTCTATACTTTTGCAAGAAAACACTCAAAGAAATTGAGATATCATTTGATCGAAGTATTGGATAATAGTATTTTTAGTACCATCCACATACACATTCAATGCATTCCAAGCTTTGGATAATAATTTAATAGAAGAACCACCAATACTTTATGATTCAAAAATCTTATGATCCCAAAATATAAACCAATGTGCAATTGGGTAATGAATTATTGAACTGTGATTATTTAAAACTGACTTTTACAATTCTGTGAATTGAACGCACTAATGGCAAGTAGCTTCTTGAATGAGCTTTGAAAACTAACTAAAAGACTTCATAGGAATGAAAAATCATAAAATTAGGTTCAATCCAAACATGTGATAACATGTGTCAGAGGAATTTACACATAATTAATTGAGCCAAAAGATATCACCGATCAAATATAGCCTTGTGAAGCATTGATTATGTCCACACTGTCAATCTGCACAAATCACCTTAGAAACAAGCTTTGAAAATTTACAAACTGAAACCCCCAAGATCTAGAATCTTGGATAATGATTCAATCTCACATAATTAAAATTAATCCATCATTATCTTTCTCATAAGATCAAAAGGAAAATTATCATTACAGACCAAAGTCGGCTTGCTAAAAACATTCTGGATCTGAAACAGTGAAACAAACAAAAATTTGATATGGAAACAGCTTAGGAAAGTGACCAAACAGATTGGTCAAGGTCAAAAAATATTTAGGGAAGTACAACTCTAATTCAACAACCCAAAACAACTTTCAATTATACTTGACTTTGAACCGGGTGCAAACAGGTAAACCACAAAGCAGGCTACTTGGAAAACTGCATTTCATCATTTGGCAAATTGATAGAAAATGCAAACGGAATGGGCTTAGCAAACTGACCAAATGGACTTGTCCTGACCTGAAGATGGAAACTCAAGAATTATTTGACCTCTATAATATAGTACAAAAGGAATTTTTTTCAATTAGGTCACAAGTTCAAAACTTACAATTGGTCAAACAGGGCTACTCAAAAATCAGGGCAAAACAAAGAAACAAGACATCACTAAATGACTCAAAACTTGAATCTGGTGATCTAGGATGTCTTCTTATGCCTAAAAAAGAGTGATGAACACCTGATATGAATGAAAAAATTTATAATTGCATTTGGGAAAATAGGCTCAAAAAGTACTCATAAGGGGTCAGAATAAATTTTTTTTAACAAGGTACTCAAAAACCCTGTTGTATTTTTTAGTACCAACAGTGGCTCTGACTGTGGACATGTGCCCCATGCGGGCATGTAGAGAACTATCATAATCTCATGGTAGAAGCAGACCATTCACAAAGTCAAATCAGACTTTTCTCCTTTCTCTTTTAATCTCTTCTCTCTTATTTCTCCTTCCCAACTAAAAAACTAGGAACCCCTTTATTTGAAAGCAAACACACCACTCAACTAAAAGGAAAGAAAATATACAACATGTACATTATTTAAAAAAACCCTCAAACCTTTTCACAACCAAAACCAACACTTGCCTCTATCAAAAATCTGATTTTCTTCTTGGCGTACAAATATTAGAATGAAAATGTACTTGTACCGTTGCTGTTCAAATTCATAAGGAATCATAAAAATTAAGAATACCTTATTTGCAATTCCTTTCATTCCTTCAAAAGTTCTTCCATTGAATTCAGCATAACCAAAAGTATGAAACTCATTCTTCACGTTGGCAAATATCAGAAAATATGAACCATGACAATGAGGAAATGCATTACCATAAGAAACATCAAACTCCACTGGCATTAACCCCTCATTTTCTGGCTGATCTACAAAGAAACTAAGAGAATCATACTCACATAAACCATGAATACCAAAATCTAGAAAAACTTTGCAATGGAAAGATATATTAGCACGTTCCTCCAAACATGGATTGGAAACCTCTCCAACTTGCAAATTACCCACATGGTCACAAGGAGACAGTTGATCAACATCATAGTCCTGCTCACTACATGGAATAATGAACCCATAAAATGCACATTCAAACTCATAATCACCTTTAGCCCAAGAAAGGATACATTCTGATTTGTTATGTGATATTGACACAGTTTCAACATCAGAATCAGAATAAATCAAGTCTAAAAACTATATACATTCCTGAAACAATAGATTAACAACACCGTGTTTTTCTTCTATATGAACATGATAGAAAAGATATGGATGATCCATATCAATGTCCTCATCAAATGCATCATTACTAAAGACTTTGAAGACATTAGTACCCCTGCTGTCATAATCATTGTCATAATCACTTTCAGCATATGATTCAAAATCAGAGATATCAATGTAAGTAGATTCAAAACCTCTATCATTAGGCAAAGAAGTGGATGACAAATTCACACTACCTTCTTCAACCAGAGGAGATGGGGAAAGACACCAATCATCCTCAAGTTTCTCATCATGTGTAGGATTTTCAATACATAAACAATTCTTATGCTTCAATTGATCATCATTAAATGAAGGGATTTCAAAAATGCACTCATCTAGCACTTTACCCTTTGACTGAAAAGACTCAACTAGTTTATCTTCATTCTAATTTTCATCCATAATATCATGATAAAGTTTCCAGATAGTATCATACTCCATCTCATAAGGAAGACCATCATTTACTATCCCTCTTTCCTTAATTTTTGACACCAAATCCACTTCAAAGCTCTTAATACCAAACTCATTTGTATCATGTTGATGTAAAAGATTATTTTCAGAATTGGTGAAGATACTTTCGCCTTCACATGCTGATATGCATTCACTTCCACAAATGCTCTTATCTTCTAATGCTACACTACGCTCATATAACAACAATGAATCCGCATCTTCCAACATACCATTCTCTTATGGGATATAGGTTTCAACATGCCCTTGTTCCTCATAAGAGTGTAAAACATACACATCCTCTTCATCATTCAAAACATTGTTAGTATCATTGCATCTAGGATCAAAATGAGAGGGTGTTTCTAATATAACTTTGTAAGGCAAAGATTCATTGAGAAATTCAGCATCATAAGTATTTGAAACATCATTCATTGGTACCATTTCTTGGACATATGTATCTCTATCTTCATGAGAAGTTTCTTTTGTATGAAATAAAGGATTATTAACCATACATCTATTCAAATTTAAATTCAACACCTGATTAGAAACCAAAATAGAGGTATCAACACACCTACTTGGAGCTGCAAACTTTTCATAATACTCTTGTCCATTCTCAAATATATTTTTCCGGCAAATCCCTCTAGAGAAATGGTTCTTTGTCAATCCATATTTGACATTGTTTTTCTATTGCTGTCCTAAAAGCTTGATGCAAAGTCTTAGGTTCCTTGTCTCTCAACCTATAACTCATCCTCTTGTCAAATGCATCAAAGTAAACCACAACACACACATGATCTTGAGGTCTATTCCTTTTAGGAATTTTATTTAAAGCTCTTGCAATCCTGATATTGAAATCAGGAACTAATTCATCCTCTTTAATCTTAAGATTCAACCAATCAGTAAATACATCACTCAAATTCATTCTCTAGCCAAATTGTTCCATGAAGGCAACATGTAATTCATCCCAAGAAGATATTTAACAAGCTGGTCAAAAAGAGAACCAGTCCCTAGCATAATCTTTCAAAGTTTGCACAAAAAACTTCATGTATACATCTTCATACTTTATTTCAAAGTCACCCAATAAATCAATGAACATTTGAACATGATGACTAGCAAATAATCTCTGATTTCATGAGGTACATCATGTGAAAAATCTTTAATTCCATCAAAACACAATGGATCATACCTCTTGGTATGAAAGTATTTTGAAAAACCCGTGCTGGTCTGAACCTTAGATGGAAAAAAAATTGACATTATTCTAATTTGAAAACACCTCTTTCCTGGTGATGGAAACACTCAATAGAGGCAATCCATTTAAATCACTTAATTCTCATGAAAGGAAAACACGTGAGAAGTAGAATACCTTTGTTGTCACTGTTGAGATACTCTTTCAGGGCTAGTAGAAGTAAACATACCCAAAAAACCAACTGATATTTTCTCCTTCCTTGCCAAAACAAACTGACAAGGGCTTCAAATCTGCAAACAATATACTGCAAATTATCTGAAATTTTACATGTAAATCAATGCCACTGGGCTGCACAAGAATTCAGAGTTGCTACCCACAAAGATGTGGGAAAAGATTCACAAGCTGGTTCAAAAATGGTAAAAAAATTATTAGATCCTCTGAGCTTTTAACCTTCACTTCTCTGGCAGATTACAATTACTAGGGTATTTTGATTTGCAACTTTTAAAACAAGAGATATTTTGAATAAGACTTTAAATCCTGAGTAGAGTCACCATTTTTTTAGAAAATTTTCTTGCAGAATCAGCATAAGCATCAATGCTTGACTCTATGACTCCCAACTTCTGATTCCAACAAGTAAAAACACTAATTAATGAGGATTTGATCCTCCTACTTCGAGCTCCATAGAATCGGGTGGGTGTACCTCTTTAGACTCACTGCTTTGCAATAAAATCCTAGAGTGGATTAGGGGTTCTTGCAATAATCTACTAATGTCTTTTTTTGCAACCGATGCAGAGCTTAGAAAGCCAATCCATGATATTAACATAAGTAAACAATCATTTCAGAAAAATGGAAAATGTGACAATAACCTGGTATTCACCCTTCTTCTCTTCGAACCCGGAGGCTCAGGCAGGCTAACTTATCAGATTCACTTCTACAAGGTATCACCAAACATATTTGCATTATTCAATGCAACCTGCACACATTTCTGCTATTTAAAAGGAAAGGGAAAATGAATAGATTGATTTGATGAAGAAACTGCATAACCAACAAAAGACTAGTGCCTTATCTATTGGACAACATAGTCAAATAAACATGCATTTCCAAAAAACCCTAACTCCAAACTCAAAGAAATCAAGGAGGTACCTTACACATAACTATTCTCACTCCAATTCCTGGAGATCAGATTCATGTATAAACCTTAAATTCTCAGAACTTGTATTCAAGATTGACTCTCTACTTGAAAGAAAATTAAAAACAAGATCACAACTACCTTATAGCAAGTGTATGAAAATGCCTTACAAAGTGACACACAATAGTCAAGACCAGATACACAAAGACATCAACAATAATCGAACAGGGATTCCATTGTTCTTTATTGAAAAATCATCTGGTTCATCATATTTACAAGAATAAGAAACTTAGAGAAAACAAGAACAAAGGCCTCAATACTGCCCAGCAGCATAAATTTCAACATCCTTGTACAATCAGAAGAAAATCCAGATATAGGAGAAAGGAAAACAAATCTCAGTCATCGACACTTATCTGTCCCCAAAAATATCTACAACTGCTTCTAATTGCAATTGCGAGAATCTGATATGATCTGGACTCAAATGGTTTTCCAAATCAGAATCCTCTCTTTGATACCTTTCCAACGGTATATGATAGTTGATAATTCTGATAACGTTTTCCCCCTGAATCATTAAAAAGAGTTTACCTTCCCGTGCACATTTCCTGAATAATTTCTAAAATATTTGTGCCTTTTCAATAGTCAAACTATTGAATTAAGATAGCATTTTATTTAAAAATCTTCATATTTTATCTTTTATCCTTATTTCACACAGATTTAATCAGCTTGTGACACTTGTCAATTAGGCTTAATGGCTTAATGGTTAGCTATCATGCATCTTCCTTTTAAGCCATTAAGTCCACCATTAGATTTCTTTCAACTTGCACACCCTTTAATTCCTCCTTTTTTGAGATGAATTTATGCACATATTTCATTTTATTATCTCTTTTATCTAGATTAAACCAGAATCTGCCACTTGTCAATCAGACTTAATGGCTCAATGGTTAGATGTCATGTATCTTCCTTTTTAGCCATTAAGTCCACAATAGGATTCTTTTCAACTTGCATACTTTTTAACCCTTGGATTTTTGAGATAAATTCAATTTAAATTTCATTTAAATCTACAAATTTTACCAGAGCGCCACGTGGCATCTTCTGATTGCTCCATAGGTCCACTGGGCACCATGTGTCATTCTATGGTTCACCATCATCTCTACATTGTGCTGGATCTGTGCATGTGTCTGAGGTGCCACATGGCCTAATGGCTTAATGGCTTAATGATCTCTTCCTTGCAACTTTCTCATTAAGCCATTAAGTCATCCATTGATTTCGATCACCTTGAGATTCATGCCCAACCTGCAGGTCTATAAGCCAACTCATCTGCCATGTCAGCCCTGTAGCTCCCACCAAAATTTGGGTCTTCATCCTCTGGCACACTTCCCAAGGCACCTGTCACCTACACATGGAGAACCTCTAGACTGTTTCTTCATATCTTTTACTAAACGCTTTACCATATAAACATTCTGAAAGGTCCTTACACAACCAATGTGGGACTAAGATTCTAAGAGTTTTAAAGCTTCTCTACACTTTGCCTCAAAATAATGGGGCCCACCTATATTTCAAAACCTCCAGCCAAGGAGCCCACCATAAGCCTCTTGGCTTCTTATTTATTACATAATGCAAGTGCTTTAGTATATAAATACTAGAAACTCCCTAATCCTAGTGAGTGTGGGATATATGCTCTTTGTGACTGTTATGGGCAGTTTAGACAGTGCTGCACACAATCAACTATATCTCGTGAACCAAGAATAATTTAGAAAATCGCTCCAGTAAGAATCTAGAGAATTAGATTTGTGACAACTTATCCTAAATTTAGCATGATCCAACAGTGGAATTAAACATTATGTCCCCCACAATATGACTATTTTTTATCTCCTGCAAATTTGTGTTTGCAAAATCTTTATTCAATCTTTTCCAAATAGCTCCATGTTTCTTCTTCTCCATGCTGGTTAGGGTAGGCTATACACATGTTTAGTGCTGGCATATTTCATTTAAAACATTGATTCTTCCATCTAATTCAATGCAGGCATTGAAGCAATCTACAAAACTGTTCACATGTCGTGGATCCTTGCTTCCAAGAACAACTCTTCCCTTGGAATTTAAAAACAAATTAGCATTATTTGTCTATGATTCCACATGCTCTATGATATTTATCCTTCTTCATTCATATGTGAAAACTCTATGTTCCATTGTTTACATCTCGAGGCTGCTTGCATTTCAATTACTACGCTGGATCCTTATGCATTTGTTACTTGGAATGGCAATGAAATGTTTTTAATGTTTTGAATACTTCTATTGGAAATTTGGCATTCAGCTCCATGCCTTGCACAATATCCATTCCAAACACCATTTACTCTTTCATGCTTACTCAAATTTCCAACTCTCCAACTTGCAGTTGCCAGTTGTATTTTAGAACACCTCCCTAGCATTGGATTAATGTGTTGTCACATACCTCTTTCAAACTTTGGATTTTGCTTGGAATACCTCTTTAAATATTGGGCGTGGGGTATCTTATTTGTTGCATAATCCTTATACATTGTCTAATTCCTCTGAACGTGCTCTACATAGGCCACATGCTATGGTTTTATACCTACCAATATTATTTGCATTGTAAATTTCTAAAAACAATATCCTCGTCCAATCAGCATGTGAACTTTAATGAAATTATGTTGGATTCTTTTTTAGTTTTTTTAAAATTTATAAAACTTATTTTCATGTACTTAGAAAGCTCAACATCAGTTGCATAAGAGAGAGCCCCTATTTCCAAATAATCCTCCTTGTGGATTTTTATGCTTTTGCAAGAAAACACTTGAATAAATAGAGATATCATTTGGTCGGCGTATTGTCGAATAACATTTTTAGTACCATCCACATACACATTCAATGCATTCCAAGATTTCAAGAATCATTTAATAGAAGAACCACAAATACGTTATGAGTAAACAATCTTTTGATCCCAAAATATGTTGGAAATATTCAGGACTAACAGAGTTACTGAGAGGGGAGGGGTGAATCAGTAACACTTAAAACTTTAAAACATTTCTGCACTTTTATATTCTTTAGCCATTCACTTATCTAATCTACTGCAAGCATGAAAATGTAATCATTCATAACACATAACACAAAGATTGGTAACCCAAAAACCTTCCAAATAGAAAGTAAAACTGGGGTGGGGATGGTACCCACAAAACTTTGGTACTGCAGTATAAATTTGGCCGGTTAAGGCTTACAATGATCACTTCTGATGATCTACCCTGTTAAAAGCAATTTGGACTGCTAGGTCCACCTTGTTAGAGGATTTACAAACATACAATGAAGTATGCACTCGGTTAAGAGATTT
>MU224029.1:210766-266419 GCA_018584345.1 Thuja plicata | reverse complement strand
ACTTACAACTTAATTGCTGATAAGATCCTTTGTGTACTGATCTCCTTCTGAGATAGATATGTCAATTCTGCTCCTTTACTGATTCTGCGAAAATGCTCTGTTCTGCTGCCTTATTGCAGTCTCTGCTTTGCTCTTTCTAATTTTGCATATCCATGCTTTTCACATGATTCACACTATGAGATGGTATAATACATTACATATATATACCATCCATAATTACAATTTACATGTCATAAGGTCGGCCTCATACAAATTAATAACATAAACTTATTTCTAAGTCGGCCTTACATAGGTGAACAAAATATTACTAAGTCGGTAGAAGCTCGGTTCCTCAAGCTGGCTCGGTGATCTTCTGATACTCCGCATCCACTACAGTACTCAGCATCGTCATGCTCTCGGTAAGAGTAGAGGCTCGGTTCATACTAGTCCCGAAGTGTAGCTTGGAACTTGGTAGCTGTGGTGACTCGGTAGATATATTGTCACTCGGTAACCACTGGTGACTCGGTAGTAACTGACTTCTCGGTTATCTTCGACTGATGACTCGATGACTACCATCTGCTCGGTAACTGTTGTTCTTCTCATATACTCGGTGACTGCCTTACTGCTCGGTTTGAACTGTTTGATCTGTGATCTTCACTGAATGCTCGGTATAGTCTGTGGACTGAGTGATGAGCTCGGTAAGCATTCAAAATCGAATAAGTGTTTTCATTAAGTGCATTCACTGATGCCAAATATATCATTATTCCAACAAAATATAAACCAATGTACAGATGGGTAATGATGTATTGAACTGGTGATCATTTAAAACTGACTTTTACAATTCTGCAAATTGAATGCACTAATGGAAAGTAGCTTCCTGGAAGAGCTTTGAAAATTGACTGACTAACTTCAAAGGAATGTGACATCATAAAATTAGGTTCAATCCCAACATGTGATAACATGTGCCAGAGGAAATTTCAAAAAAATATTTGATCCAAAAGATATCACTGATCAAATATAGCCTTCTGAAACATTGATTCTTTCTACACTCTCAATCTGCACAAATCACCTTAGAAATAAGCTTTGAAATTTCTCCAAATGAAACCCCCAAGATCCAAAATATTGGATAATGATTAACTCTCACATAATGAAAATGAAACCATGATTAGCTTTCTCAAAAGATCAAAAGGAAAATTAGCATTAAAGACCAAAGTCAGCATGCTAAAAACATTCTGGATCTGAAACAGTGAAACAAGTAAAAATTTGATTTGGAAATGGCTTAGGAAAGTGACCAAATGGATTGGTCAAGGTCCAAAAATATTTAGGAAAGTAAACCTCCAATTCTACAATGCAAAATAACTTTCAATTATACTTTACCTTGAACCGGGTGCAAACAGGGAAACCACATAGCAGGCTACTTGGAAAACTGCATTTCATCATGTTGAAAATTGATAGAAAATGCAAACGGAGTGGACTTAGAAAACTGACCAAATGGAATTGTCATGACCTGAAGACGGAGACTCAAGAAGTATTTTACATCTATATTAAATTACAAAAGTAATTTTTTCAATTAGTTCACAAGGTCAAAACTTATAATTGGTCAAACAGGGCTACTCAAAATTTAGGGCAGAACAAAGAAACAAGACATCACTAAATGACTCAAAACTTGAAGCTGACAATCTGGGATGTCTTTTTATGCCTAAACAAGAGTGATGAACACTTGATATGCATGAAAAAATTCAGAATTGCATTTGGGAAAATAGGCTCAAAAACTACTCATAAGGGGTCAGAATACAAAAATGTTAACAAGGTACTCAAAAACCCTGTTGTAATTTTTAGTACCAACATGCCTTATGGAAATTTTTTTTTTTTTCACTTAAGTTCATGTTGACCACACAATAGGGATTAGTTAATTTGAGTCTTAGGACTTTTGCAAAGTGCAATTAGGGGCTAAGAAGTTGTAAAGCCTTCTAATATGCACAAGTATGGTGATGATGTCGTCATGAGGTAAGTAGGGTCTAGGTTAGGTTGGAATCATGTTTCAACCATAGTTAAGGTCTTTGGTGAAGTTTAATGAAGGATTATAACTCATTTAGTAAGTTTTGCAAGAATTGTCCAAAAGTTGTAAAGTTGCATTTTGCAACTTTGCAACTTTGAAATGTTGCTCGAACAACATTGTCAAGATTGGAAAATTTGATGACAAGGAGCCCTAAAGGGAAAATAAATAATTCACCACCTACTTAATACATGTGAGGGTCTAGGTACAAGATGGGACACCCATTGTATGGACAGATTTTCTGAGAAATAAAGATTTACATTTTTTTGTTATCATTTACTGTGTAATTTCATGACAGTGGTTAGTTAGAGGATAAAAATTGGAACTTTAACTCATGCATGAAGTAGTATACATGTTTTCTTGATTATTTGTGCCACTAGTTAGGATTTTTGTTCATTTTTTTTTTCTTTTTGTAAATAGCTTAGTTTTTGCACTGTCACTGGGTTTGTCTAGGCAGTTTGCAAAGATGGGGTTCTAGCTCACTTTCCCACCATCCAATTTGAATTTCCCTTTGGTAATAGTGTCTAGAATTCATTTGTAAATACTATGAAGGAGATTGGGCCCTCAAGTATAGAGGAGATCATTTTAATGTCTTGCGCTAGGCGAGCTAGTGGTGAGCCTGGCTAGGGAATACCAAGTTGCAGAGAGCACAACTTACACAGGTGCATAGATAGAACCAAAATTCCTATTGGAAGTGGGAGATAGGAGTCTTGAAATTATTTGGTAAAAAGGAAAAGGTCACACCAATCCATTTACTAAGTGTAAACTTTCTAAGTTTCAGAGGAGCCAGAGAAAGCCTAAAAGCCCTTAATTTCATTCACTTTGAGTTAGGGCACTATACGGAAAGTGGTCACCCCAAGACCCAAAAAATCCTTTAGGAGTAGGAATTTGAACCAAGAATCCAAAGAAAATATCTATTTTTCTTTTGGATTAATTATGTGAAAACTCCTAATTTATCAGATTAGGAGACCTAATTGGGCTAGTAGCCTTTTAGGCCTATTTTGTGAAGATTTGACAAAATCTAATTATCATTTGAACTAGGTGGGACTCCTAACACCCATATTTGGTTACATTAAATTATTTATGGACACTTCCACACCTTTGTAAGAATAATTCAAAAATTTATAGGTTATAAGCCTTTAAGGTGGTTTAACAACTATGAATAGTGTAGCACGAATGCATCAGGTTTTGGCTTCATTTGGTGAATATTTCTTGGTAGTTGGGGTGGCTAGAGAAACCAGGGGATCCTTAGATAGTAAATATCCTATTGGTAAAAAGTGGTGTGGTGAAGAAACCCTAGAAGTCTTTGATGAAGACTAGTAGCATGATCTAGCGATTGGTTCATCCATCCTCCTTATCAGATTGGTATTAGAGCGCCAAAAGATTTGTGATTGCATAGTGTATGTCATATTGTGAGTCTAGAGGGTCCACAATCATGGTGAATAATGTGGAATTGGCCAAGAAGTTTGATGATCATGAAGTAGACAATAAGTTATTAAGGGAAAGAATAGCTTAACTTGAACAAGTATTGAGTGAAGTGAAGACCAAGACTGAGGAAGTTGGTGATAAGTTGGAAGGGAAAGAAGCTAAGGGAAAAGAGGTTGCAGAAGAGGATAAAGTCCCTGAACCTTACCCTGTGTTGTAGGAAGAACCATTATTTAAGGCTTAAAAATCCATGAGTGGTAAAGCACTTGAAGGAATATCACTCTTCAATGGAAAGATGGAGGCAGATCTAGTCATGGACAGGATTGAAGGCATGGAGAATTACTTTGAATTAGATGGAGTTATAAAAGCTCAAAAGGTCAAGGTGGAAAAGTCAAGGCTTAGAGGCTCTGTATTGACATGTTGGAATTTCATTGAGATAGAGAGACAAAAAGAAGGGAAGAAACCAATTTCTACTTGGAAGTGAATGGTTGTAAAATTGAAAGAAACATACATGGTAGATGATTACGAAATCCAATTAAAAAAGAAGAGATAGAGCTTAAGATAGAAGGATCTTGATGTCAATTCCTACACTAAGGAATTTCAAAATCTTTGCATGAGATCCAATGTGTCTGAGGATGAAAGCCTTAAGGTGGCTAGATACGTAAATGGACTAAAATGGAGCATTCAAGAAGAGATGACTCTTCTAAGTCCCAAAAAAGTGCACCAATGTTATCAATTGGCTATAAATATTGAAGAGAACAGTAGGAGGAAAAAAGATCAAACTTCCAGAGGAAGGGATCAAATAGGACATAGAGGAGGATACCAATGTAGAGGGACTGATCAAAGACCAAGGAGAGTCTAAACTTGCAGAGCATGTCAATGAAACCACTCCTAGAGGAGGTCATGGAAGAGGTAGAGGAACTCAAGGGGGTTCTAATAGAGGAATTGGTGTAGGTAGAAGTAATTCCTACTTTGCTAGTATGAAGTTCTATAGTTGTGGACATATGGGTCACCCTTCTTATAGGTTCCTTGAGAAAGCATCTTCTTCTAACACAGAGAAGAGAATAAAATATACTGAAGAAGACACATTAAGTGTCAAGTCACCAGAGATTAGTCATATTGAGTCAAAAATGGGGGAGAACTTTATATTTAGAAGAGTTCTAATTAGACAACTTGTCGAGGAGGAGCCAAAACAAAGAAGAGCCTTATTCAGAATAAGATGTAAAATACTTGGGAAATTATGTAAAGTTATAGTGGATTCAGGGTCCACAGATAGCATCATCTCAAAGGAAGTAGTAAAGAATCTTAAGTTGGATAAGATACCCCATACTAATCCGTACAAGGTGACATGGCTGAATAAAGGGAAAAGTGTCCTTGTGAATGAGCAGACATGGGTCTAGTTCTCCATTGGAGGATACAAGGAAGAGTTGATTTTTGATGTGTTGCTAATGGATGCATGCAATATCCTATTGGAAATACCATGGAAATATGACAGAGGAGCCATCTATGATGGGAAAGAGAACACCATCTCATTCAAGAAGGATGGTAGAACATTCAAGATATAGTCTCTATTAGAGGAAGAGGAAACAGTCAAAGAACCCTAGTGTCTTACAAAGAAGTGGGAAGGAGTTCCTTAACACTCTCAAGCAAGAAAGAGGTTAAGGTTATGCTATAGTTGTGATACCCAAGGAAGACGAAAAGGTTACTCAAACACTTATACCAGAAGAAGTCCAAAAGTTATTTGGAAAGTTGAAAGACATAATCAGTGATGGAAAACCAGAAACATTACCTCCTAAAAGGGCTATCAGTCATTAGATAGATTTCATACCAGGAGCTTCATTACCCAACAAGGAAGCATACAAGCTCACACCAAAGCAGAACCAAGAAATGGGTAAACAAGTGCAAGAGCTCCTAGAATAAGGACTAATCAAGATGAGCATCAGTCCATGTGTCATACCTATGGTCTTGGCATAGAAGAAAGGTGGTAAGTGGAGACTTTCCACTAAATCTAGGGATATAATTGGAATTAATATTAGATAAAGATTCTCTATACATAGAATTAAGGATTTGATGGAATATCTTAGAGGGTCCAAGTATTCACTAAATTAGATCTAAAAAGTGGGTACCAATAGATTGGAATAAAATATGGGGATGAATAGAAGAAAAATTTTAAAACCACTGATGGGTTTTATGGGTGGAGAGTTATGTCATTTGGCCTCTCCAATGACCCTAGCACATTCATGAGGCTCATGAATGAGGCGCTTCAGGATTACACTGGAAGATTTGTGGTAGTGTATCTAGATGATATACTCATCTCTAGTAAGACAAAAAAGGAACACTTAGAACATGTGGAGATTGTACTCAAAAGGTTGCAGGAGAAGTTATACATCAATCTAGAGAAGTGTGTGTTCTTCAAGAAAGAGCTTGTGTATTTGGGGTTTTTAGTATCTCAAGGTTCATTTAAAATGGACCCAAGCAAGGTTGAGGCTATCTTGAATTGGCCAACACCAACCAAATGGATAGAGGTATGGATTTTTCCTGGGTTAGCTCAGTTTTATAGGAAATTTATAAGGAATTTTAGTGGCATTTGTGCACCGGTGCTAGACATTATTAAAGGAGGCTTAAAAACCAAGTTTAGATGGAATCTTGAAGTAGGGAATGCCTTTGAGAAGTTTAAGCAACAAGTGGATACCCAACCCATCCTCTTGTTACCTATTTTTGATAATTTTTTCACATTGGAGTGTGATGCAAGTGAAATTGTAGAAGAAGGAGTACTAAGCCAAGAAGGCTGACCTATAGCTTTCTTTAGTGAAAAGGTCAATGAAGCCAAGAAGAATTACTCTTCTTATGATTTTGATTTATATGCTCTAGTGAAGTCAATTATGAATTGGAGACATTATCTCCTACCTAAGGAGTTTGTGGTGTTTACAGATAACCAATCCCTTAGAAACATCAACACCCAAGAGAAGTTGAGTAATAGCCACTTAAAATGGATGGAATATCTCAAAGCCTTTACTTTTACTATCAAGCACAAGAAGGGACAGTTGAACAAGGTGGTAGATGCACTGAGTAGAAGGATGTTGACAGTACAAGAAGTACAATTTCAAAGCATTGGTATAGAGAGTTTCAAGGACCTCTATGAAGATGATGAAGACTTCTCTGAAGAATATAAGGTATGTTTTGACTTTCAAAATCATTTGCACAGTCAAATCTTAGAATATACATTACAAAGTGGACTTTTGTTCAAGGGGAATCAATTATGTGTCCCTAAAGGCTCAATGAGAGAGAATCTCATCCAAGAGAAGCATAATAGAATTCTTAGTGGTCATTTTGGTATCAAAAAAACAAAGGAGTTGGTACAAAGATTTTATTATTGTTCCAAGTTGCCAAGAGATGTCAGAAGTATGTGGAATAGTGTGTGGTTTGTATGAAGGCCAAAGGGGGATCTAGTAATGCAGGTTTGTACAAAACTTTTCTTATTCTCAATAGACCATGGGAGTGCAATAGCATGGAATTGGTTGTGGGTCTTCCTAAGACCAAGACAAGATTGGATAGTGTCTATGTGGTGGTAGATAGATTTAACAAAATGAGCCATTTTATTCCTTGCAGGACCACCCATGATGCTAGTTATATTTATCATCTCTTTTTTAAGGAGATTTTAAGGATACATGGGATACCCCTAAGTATAGTATATGAAAGAGATATTAAGTTCATGAGTAATTTTTGGAAGACTCTATGGAGAATATTGGGTACTATTTTTTTCCTTTGGTTCAACTTACCGTCCTTAAATAGATGGTCAAACTAAAGTGATCAATAGAGTGTTAGGTAACCTTCTAACATGCCTAACCAAGGAGTAAGGCAAAACATGGGACTTGATCCTTCCACAAGCTGAGTATGCATACAACGACAATGTGGATAGGACCATAGGGAGAAGTCCTTTTAAGATAATGTATGGAATGTACCCAAGGGGTGTGTATGTGAGCTCAAAGATGTAGGAGACATGGACAATAGAAGTGTACATGTAGAGGATTTTACTCAGACTATGAAGGATATAAAAGAGGAGGTGGAGAATACCATCATAGAGGCTACTCATAAGTTGAAAGATAAGGTGGATATCTCGAGAAAAGATGTACAATTTGCAGTGGGGAATTATTTTATGGTCCATCTAAACAAGTCTAGATTGTAGAAAGGAATGCCAATGAAGTTGTAGATGAAAAGAGTGGGACCATTCAAGTTATTTGCCAAGTATGGATAGAATGCCTCCAAGGTGGAGCTTCCTGCAGATTTAAACATTTCACGAGTGTTTAATGTGGCTGCTTTGGTCAAATACAAAGGACCACTTACAAATGTGAATTAGGATAGTAAGGAGATATTGGAGGATGTAAGTACTGAAGTCTTACCTCCCAAACTCAAGCTTCAAGCAGAGAGGATCTTGAAATCAAGGGTGAAGAAGTTAACTTGACACAAGGTGTATATGGAACATTTAATACAGTGGAAGAATAAACTAGAATCTGAGGCTACATGGGTGGAGGAAGGTCATTGGAAGAAATGTAGCATTGATTTCTTCTCATATTCCTTAGCATTTGTGCAGAGGGGGGGAATGGTGCAAGAGCACCCATAGGTTGTCTAGGGAATTATATTTTGATTTAATTGTATGTGTGCCTTATGGAATATTTTTTCATTTATCTTAAGGTCATGTTGATCACAAAGTAGGTGCAATAGGGATTAGTTCATTTGATTCTTAGGACTTTTGCAAGCTGCAATTAGGAGCTAAGAAGTTGTAAAGCCTTTCGATATGCACAAGAATGGTGATGATTTCATCATGAGGTCAGTAGGGTATAGCTTAGGTTGGAATCATGTATCAACCATATTTAAGGTCTTTGGTGAATTTTAATGAAGGATTAGAACCCATTTATTGAGTTTTGCAAGAATTGTCAAAAAGTTATAAAGTTGCATTTTGCAACTTTGCAACTTTGAAATGTTGCTCAAACAACATTGCCAAGATTGGTCAAGTCAATGAAAAAGATCCCTAAAGGAAAAATAAATAATTCACCACCCTACTTAAAACATGTGAGGACTGAGGTACAAGGTTGGACACCCATTGTATGGATAAATTTTCAAAGAAATCAAGATTTACAATTGTCTTGTGAGCATTTACTATTTAATTTCATGACAGTGGTTAGTTGGAGCATTGAAATTGGCACTGTAACTCATGCATGAAGTAGTATACATTTTTTTTTTAATTTTTTGTGCTATTAGTTAGGATTTAAGTTCATTTTTGTTTTGTTTTTTTAAATAGCTTGGATTTTTCACTGTCACTGGGTTTGTCCAGGCATTTTGCAAAGATGGGGTTCTAGCTCACTTTCCCACCATCCTATTTCAATGAACCTTTGGGAATAGTGTCTAGAATCCATGTATAAATATTGTCTAGGATCTTGGGACCTCAAGTACAGAGGAGTAATAGTGTCTAGACTCCATGTATAAATATTGTACAAGATCTTGGGCCCTAAAGTGCAGAGGAGCTAATTTTAATGTCTTTATGTAGGTGAGCTAGTAGCGAGCCCGGCTAGGGAAGACCAAGTTGCATAGAGCCCAACTTAGAGAGGTGCATAGATAGAAGAAAAATTCCTTTTGGAAGTGGGGGATAGGAGTCTTGAAATGATTTGGTGAAAATTAAAAGGTCACACCTATCCATTTACTAAGTGTGAATTGTATAAGTTGCAGAGGATCCAGAGAAAGTCTATAAGCCCCTAAAAATAGTTGAGGGGTAGGAATTGGAACCAATAATCCAAAGAAAATATCTAGGGCTATTTTAGATGAATTAGGAGAAAATCCCTAATTTCTCAGATTAGGAGACATAATTGGGCTAGTAGCCTTTTAGGTTTGTTTTGTGAAGATTTGAAAAAATCAACTTATCAGTTGAACTAGGTGGGAATCCTAACACCCCTAGTTGGTTGCATTGAATTATTTATGGAAACCTATAGAACTCTATAATACTAATCCAAAAATTTGGAGGTTAGAATCCTTTAAGGTGGTTTAAGGGCTATGTATAGTGTAGCAAGAATGCATCAGGTTCTGGCTTGATTTGGTGAATTTTTCTTGGTGGTTGGGGTGGATAGAGAAACTAGGGGATCCTTAGACATTAAATATCCTATAGGTAACAAGTGGTGTGGTGATGAAACCATACAAGTCTTTGAAAAAGACTAGTAGCATGAACCAGTGATTGGTTCATCCATCCTCCCTTTCAGTTTCATTGCATGCAACTGGAGTCTTCTTCTTGATCTATGAGTTCTCCCTTGGAATATTGACCTATGGTTATCTTCAAGGTGGGAAATAATATAGGAACCTTAGTCCTTTCAAAAAAAACTCTAGTTAGGTATCCATCTTATCTGAATTTCAAATTCCATGCAAAAAATTTATCTCGCTGAAAAAGCCCAGAAATTTGGACCCCGACCTCTACACCATAATTTTCCAAGTGAAAATTCAACTAAGTGCTAAAAAAAAAACTAGAGACCATGAAATTTTGGTCCTTTCAAAGGCCAAAAGGATGAAAACTGAGAGGGCTAGAAGGACCTAAAGGTCTAAAGGCTGAAAGGGCCGAAATGCTAAGAAGATAACCTTTGCAAAAAATGGCTAAGTATGACAAACTATATTTCTCAAAAATGGTTTCCTAGGTTTGAGAAGTCTTCTTTGGAACACCTCTGGATGAGAAGCTTGTAGCCTTTGCACTATTTCCTTCCCTTTCTCATAGTTGATTTCCTTCTTCAATTTTTTGATGTGTCGTTCTTGCTTCTCTTTGAAAATGGTCAATTCAGAAGTGCAGAACTTGATCTCTTCATGCTCAAATATCCTTTGCATGTCCTACTTGGAATAGAATAGTTGGTGTAGGACTTATTTGGTGCTAACACTTTCCAAAATGTCTCTAAAATGTTGTATTACCTCTTTGGCTGGGTGCAAGATTTTTTTTGTCTTGGTCCTTGTATAGTTCTAAGCCAATACCTACGAAGAAGTTGTCTATCTCCTCTACCCACTCCACTATTTCCTTATGATTTTTGGTATGCGGAGTAGGCACTTTTTTCACACCTTGATCATTTTGTCTATTCTTTTGATCCACGTTCCAAATTTTTCCATCTCTTCACCTTCATATATCTTGACCAAAATTTGGTAACGTTGCTTCTTGATAATCTTGAGGTCTTGGTGAGAAGTTTTCCATTTGGTCACTTCGGCATCTAATCCATCATCACTCTCCATTATGTTTATAAAATTTGTGGTTTATATCAGAATAACTCTAAAAGGCCTGAAAACAAATTTAATAACCCTTTCTCCATAGTGCTCAAAATCATTCTTACACTCAGTGCTTGCCTGAATAAAATAAGGTGTCATACCTGTCGGCAAGTCTAGAGTAGCTCTCTTTTCTAGTACAGCTTGTAATGAGGCCTCAGAGTAACCTGGGTCAATGGGACCTACCATCTTGTGAATGAATTTTTTTAGAGCCTCATTTTTCTTTGTAACAGACCTGATGGTTTCCTCATCTTTTCTCATAAATCTTAGAGCATGTTTAATCCCTAGGTCTTCCAGTGTCTTACTTAATTCCCTAGTTGGATCCCCTAGATCTACCTCTTCAAATCTATAATCCTCACCGGTTATTTGTGCTTGAGAGGTGCTAGTAGAAGTAACTACTACCTGTGCTTTCGAGTGACCCTTGGTGTCTTGAATGGCATAGGATATGGTATTTCCTGGTATATTAGCCTCTTGCTTGTGGAAGGCTTGCCTAGGAATCCCATATATGTGTTTTCTCCTTCCTCTTCATCTATGTAAGTCCTCTTCCTTGGCTGAATCTCTTTAGTGAACCAAGTAGGTTTACTAAAGGTTGTAACTAGCTCATATGGGGCAATATGGAGGACTGAAGCCAATCTTTTTGATTCATGGGTATCCTCCTCTTCTGCATCTTCCCTATATTCACCCTCATACATTTCTCCTTAATGGCTTTATTCTTTTATCCTCCCTTCTTCTCCCTTCTCTTCTTCTCCTTTCTCTTTTTCCAATGTAGCATCTTGTTCACCTCTATCTCTGCCTTCATCCCCTTAGGAACTAATTGATATTTCTACATTAAGGCCAATCATGGCTCACAGTGTGATTTTAAAAGGAGATGCAACTTCTATGGTTACCGACACTTGGGGAGGAGAGATAAAGAAAGGAAAAGGAACCAATGGTGGTGGAGTAGGCATTGGCATCGAAGGTGGTGGAGTAAAAGTAGAAGGATTCAAAGTTGGAATGGGAGTTGGGAGGGAAGGTGATGGAGTTAGAATGGTAGGTGGAAGAGATGTTGGTGGAGTCAGAATGTGGGGTAGTGGAGTTGAGGCTGAAATCTCTCCTACAACATTACCTAGTGCTATACTCTAGGCAGCGGTGGCATCTTGAGTTTTTGGCCCTTGGCCAGGCTAGAGTCCACTCCTGTGACATGCATTCTTCATGTAGGATTTGTGAATTGGGATGGAGGTGGAGTGAGGATCACTTGGGGATAGATGGGTGTTTGTGTTCCCATGTCAATTATTGTTGTTGAGTCAGGTGTATCCTTCCCCTTGTCTGCAAAGCCCTCTAGGCCTTCAAAATTGGATATCAAGAACTCATCTAAGCCTCGAGAATCCAAAGGATTGTCCTACTATTTTGGATCCTCTATATTCTTTCTTGTGATCTCCTTCATCCTTAGAGAGGCTTCCTAAGATATTGTCCTTTTTACTAAGGGTACCTCTTCCTTTTCTGGTTCCTCTTGTACAACTTCTAATCATGGAGAGGTGGAAGCTCTCATTCTTTTATAAGTTTTTTTCCCTTATCCAGTGGTAGGGTGAGATTGGATAGAAGTAGAAGGGCCATCATCTTGGGTGGTTGTGATCATCCAATAGGAGGATCTATCTTTCATTTCATCCTAGTTTTGGGGGCCTTATGTCTATCATTAGAACCATATTCTACTGGATGTTCATGACCACACACTATCCTTGGCTTTTGAGGTGGGGCCTTCTTGTATTGGGGCAATGTGGACCTTTCTCTATGTTTCTTATCTATTGTATGGGGCAGATCATTTAGTGTAATCATGGGAATAGGATCCATTTGATAAGGCTTGTTTATCCATGTCTCAATCATCCTGACCACATGCCTTGTTATGAATTCAATATTATCATTTTCATCCTTATTTATCTCTATATTGAAGATGGACATGTTGTATATCTTATCCAGAGTATAAATTGAATCCAACACATTATTTTAATCCTTTTTCCCAAATCTTGGAGGCAATATTGATCTCTAAACATGCTTGTGCTAGTGTGAGGGACCTCCTACAGTAACCCATAATTCTTACCTTGTGGTCATCTACACAATTCACCCAATGATCTTCAATGTGCATCTCATGGATGTAAAAGTTGCCAATAATATGGTTGTATGTGCCTATTGGGTCGAATCGGGCCCAGATGGTTTTATATAGTTGGAGTGAGAACTCATCCTACTCAAAGGCCAAGGAATTATAGATTTTCATGTCCTGGAGACTGTATGGGCCTAGGGAAATGGGGAAAGGGGGAAGTGCTTCTTCTTATGCTTGATTTTCTCATATGCATCCATGAGCTGTCTAGCCATTTCTAGGATTATTACCTAATCAGATGGGTACCTTGGATAGATTCTTTGGGTTCAGGGTATATCCTTCCAGTCGAATGTGTGTGAAAGTCATGAACTATATCTGATAAGCCTTATGGCCCTAACTTTGGTAGCTACTTCTTCTTACAGTCTCTTTCTGAAGTCACCCTCTATGGATCTGATTATTGCAAAGATAAAGGTGTCATTCACTATCCTTTACTCCAGGCTATTTTCTGGCATATTTTCTCTTCTCACTAGTTGTGGAAAGACAATATGAGGCCATGCATTTGGGTCATTGAAGTTTCCCCATTTTATGAGCCATGGATAGTCATCTTGTGTCGCTAATAGGTACACTATATATGTAATCATGTAGACCTTTGGGTTGTGCTTAACTGTGGTTAGTTGCTCATTCAGTTTGTCACTTAGGATAGTGGCCCAATCAAACCTGGCCTTGCAGTTCCTAATCTTCTCTATTAAAAATATGATCTAGTTCTAAAGTTGGATGGACTGAGGTATTCCATATACTTGGCTTATAAATTCCACTATTGCATGGATCTCATCTTTCAAGTACCCCCTTCTGAGATCTATCTTGTCTAGTTTGTTCTTTGAGAGAGGCTACCTGAGGTATTCTTGATTTGCGATCTAATATGCATCCTCAATTTTGTTCCTAAACTACTTTAACCCCTTTTCTATATAGAAATCATAGAATTTGTCTACAACCTTTTGGAGATGGAAGACCTCTTCTATGTTTTCTAGTCTTAGGTCCAAAACAACCTAACCTTATGTATTTTTAACCACCTTTTCATCTGATATGTAGTCATTAGCTAAGGTGATGATCAATTCAAAGGACATGAATAGCACCAAATGGGCTGATGCATTAATTGGGCCTAATATGACCAGGGAGGTACAGTCTTTAGGCCTTCCCACTAGCCAGGAACAACTTACTAGGAACTGATCCCAGTCCACGTTCATGATGTCGATATCAGTAATCTCTATGTGTTTGTTCCCAGTCTATATAGGGGGTGATTCCCCTTGTATAGGTACTTCATTAGTGATGTTGTTCATTTCTCAGGCATTCCTACAAGAAAACATGCAAGTATCAGTATCTTTATTGAGAGAAAAACTGAAAAAGAAGGAAAGGAAACAAAATAACTGAAAAAATCATGAGCAGAGGGCTCTTAAGTAGCCAGAAATGTTGTTTTCACTCTTTTGGCTTGTTCGCACTTTTAAACACTAAAGACAAGGTCAGGGTTTGAAAAGGCCAAAAATGTGACGGATGAGGTTGACAAACCAAGCCCTTTCAGACTTTTAGTGACTAAAAGTCAGAAAATAGTTTCGAACTCCAAAAGTATGAAACCTCCCTAAGGGAGACCCTATTTTTTATCATTTGGCCTTTCGATGTTTTGGGGGTTTAAGAGGTTTCAAAGTTCTAAATCACCGACACTACCAAAAGTGTGAACTATACTTAGATGAAAAGAAACACTCGAAGGGATGGTTTTCAGCCTTTCAAAGGCCAAAAACTAGTGACTAGGTCGCGATGCCAAAAACCCTAACTCTAAAAACATGAAAGAAAAGGGAAAAAGGGGGGAGTGACCCCTCCACAATTCCAGAGGCACAAACCCTAGGGACCTAGGAGGGAGGACGATGTCACTATGCTGAATACCTAACCTAATAGACCAAATATCAAAAAAGAACAAGCTCGATAGAAAGAGAAAAACAAAATTGTACCTCTTTAATGCAAGGAGAGGTGAGGACTACAACCACTAGACATGAAGAGCCACTAGAAAAGAATGGTGAGTAGAAGAAAAAAAATGTGTATTGGAGCTCTAAATTTCTAGCAAAATTTAGATTCATATATAGTGATAAAACTCTAAAAAATGCATCCTAAACTCCATGACCAATAATTGATGATATGATCAAGTACATGAAATGGGATAAAAAAAAATATTAATTTTCAATTAAAAGTTGAAGGATTAAGGAAGGAAGCCCTTTGATAGGAAAAATCAAAATTCTGCAAGCCAAGGTTTTAGAGATGCTGAAATTTTGACCTGCTATAAAGCTGATGTTCACAGAGAATGAAAAGTATCAAATATTGAAAATCTAAAAAAGACCTAGTTTGGAAAATCAAATTTTCTATCTCCATTAAAAATCTTAAGTTTGTACAATCTAATTTAGATTTTCGACGAAAGCCAAATCTGAAAGATAGGTAGATATTAGTTAGTTAGTTGATTAGTTTTTCCTCAAAAGTGTTTTCTAAATTTTACTGAAAAATGATGTCTTTTCACCCTAAAGGGGTATGAAAACTATTCAACCACATATATATGTTGTGTAAAATGTAATCATAAAAGGAGAAACACATTGTATAATATAATTTTATCACAATTGCAACATGAACTTTAATGTACTAGTTTTTCAATATCAATAAAGATAAGTTCTCTGCTTTTTATTTTTGGTTATAAGTTATATGTTTTGAATTAGTCTTTTGTATATACTATTTTATAGAGTTTTTCATTGTGTTGAATTCCCTGAGTATCATAATTCAAAATTAATATATATAGTTTAAATATCAATTGAAAGATCTGTGTATCTTCTCTTGTTTTTATCGGTCTCTTAATTTGAGTTAAATTCAATAAGATTAACTGTATAGACTGATTTGAATTATAAGTGAAGTGGAAGCATGTGAAGTGATAGTATTTCTTTGTTAAAAGTATGTTTTTAAAACTGTCTCCGATTGTACGTAGGATTGAGAATTTTCTAACACTATAGCCCAAGTTTTTAGAAGACACTTATCTAATCATTATTTGGAAATTATTATATTGGTTCATGCTTTGTATTTTGTAGATTATTAGATCATTTATTTGAAAGCCTTACAACTAGGATCTTAGTTATTATCATTTTAGTTAATTTTTAAAATAAAAATTATCAGGAGATTCATTTTTTTTTCCTCCAAGGATCATTCACCACCTTGGGAGGAGCTTTGTTTGTTAGTGTACACAGTTGTGCAACATAGAAAATCTGATAGTTCAAAGTGAAATCAGTCCTACCAGCCTTTGCCTAATTAAGCCAAAATTATAGAGGTATAAAGTGGTGCATCACCATTATACCTGTCAGTTGGCCAAAAGATACCCATAATTTTTGGGTACCAACAAATTGGCGACTCTACTGGGGAGAGTTGCTCACAATAAGTATTGTGAAGTTACCCAGAGTTTCAGATTTCACAGATCAGACAATAGTTATATAAGTTTTGTTTAAAAGTACATTCTGCTAGAAGGAAGAATCCAGAAGACCAGAAAATCAACATTTTCCTTGAAAGAGGTGGTGACTCTATTCAGTAAAAATTTTTAGTCAGTGACTCTACTAAGGGAGAAGACTTGAAAAGAGATGATATTTTTCTTCTTTGAAAAGGGAGACAATTTTTTTTCAGGATGTTTCAACCATTTCAAAGAAAACCATTTTTTTCCAAATGGCATCAAGCCATTAGATCTTAGGAGATTTCAGTGCATCCCAAAAAATTTATCCCCAAAACTTTTACAACTTCTACCAAGTTTCCATGGAGAATGGGATTAATTGACATTGCAACACTTCGATGCATTTTACATATTTATAGAAGATTATGAGATCTATGTAGAATATTAGGTGATGAGATTATTTAGCAGGACTTTAAGGGACTACGTACAAAAAGAATATGAATCACTACCCACACAATGTATCTCATCATGGAGATAGTTTAAAAAATGGTATCTTGATATGTTTCATGATGCCAGTGGTGAAGTAGACAACATGTATTATGAATAGTATGAATACCAAAGTTGCAGCATGGAAGAGGATCCTATAATGTCTCCACTTAATTTATTTTGGATCTTGGAGAGATTCTAAGGGGAGTCTTCCATACACAATCTGATGAGAAGGGTGAGCATTCTTTGAGAGATACCTTTAGAGATTAGGCCTCTACACAAGGAATTAATAAATAAAATATGTGAGTTGGAAATCACATCACATGATCCTTCTCTGAAGTTCCTTGCACATATATTAGAAGAAGACGAGGAAGAAACAAAAGGGGAGGCTTGTGCTCAGATTGAAAAAGGCCTTGTGCTTGATGATTATCTTGGTGATGAAGATGAGTGCACTAGTCATACAAATGACAAAGAAGCATCCATTCTTGAGAACCATAATAGTACTTGTGATGACATGGAGGAGAAAAATTTGGATCAGATTGAAGAAGAATCTGTACGTAGTGATATTTTCATGGAAACAAGTATCAATGACCATGATGATAAGGAACAAGATCTTCTTAGTACAAAATAAGTCTCATATTTACTAGACATGAAATATCAAAAACATGTTGAGAAGAGTGGTCAATTTTATTTCTCAATACACCATGATAAGTGAGTTGATGGATCAATATATATTCATGAAGTACTAGATGAAGGAGATAATAAATTCCAAGAATCAAAGAGAGGATATGAAATAGAAAAACATATAAAATATAAAAAAGAAGAATTTTTAGATGAAATCTCTCATGAAGGTATTCCCAAGCTCTCTATGTTCCTCAATTCATTATTTGAAGAGGAAGCAAAAGGAGATGTTCTTGAGCTCTCTATGTTCCTGAATCCATTGTTTGAAGAGGAAGTAGAGGAAGATATGTCTATGACCTTTAATCCATCACTTTAAGAATATTTTCTATGCAATCAAGTCCATCAATATCATGATAAAAATAGTGGGCCTAGTAATCATTTTATGGATGATGAATCTCAGAATATGTATGGGGAAGTGTATGCACAAAATGAGATGTGCATCATTTCATCATCTGAGTAAAATTTATATCAGACATGTGAAAATGAGATAGCATCAAACATAAATAATGATGAAAATGTGTTAAAGATTAGTTCTTAAAATTATCAGAGTATCCCATTTGATCAAATTCGTGATAAGAAGATAGCTCCTGAATATGAGCTATCCTCAAAACTTTTATGTAAAGAGAAACAGTTCCCGGAGAATGGAAATGGAGCAGATTGTGTACAAGGAAATATCCAAGCAAGAGAGCTTAGTTTAGATATTTATATGACTTATCATATGCACATGGATCCTCCATCCATAAAAGAGCTTAGTGCACTTGATTATATCTCAGAGGAAAAACATAAATCAAATGCCATTGATTGTGTTGATAAAGTGAAACCAATGAATATGGTCCATAAGGATGATGCATCAGATACAACAAAGGATCAGATATTGGGATTGAAAAATTTTGAAACTTTTCTATTTTAAAATATTCTAGTTGATAAGGAAAAGGAATGATATAATATAATTTTTCAAGAGATTCAAAGTATTACATGATCAGAATCAGATCTTTGACAGAGGAAAAGAATAATATTAATTTTGGGGGCCAGGGGCCACCAAATTAAGTTCAGACAAATATTTTATGAAGAGGATAGTTAACTAATGGTTTTCTTCTCCAAAGATAAATGGGATATCGCTATGCTCACATGGAGCATACACCGCAGAAAGATCCTGTTGGAGCTCTAAATTTCTTGCAAAATTTGGATTCCTATATAGTGATAGAACTCTAAAAATTGTATCCTAAACTCCATTCCCAATAACTGATGATATGATGAAGTACATGAAATAGGATAAAAAAACATATTAATTTTCAATTAAAAGTTGAGGGATTACGGAAGGAAGCTCTGTGATAGGAACAATCAAAATTCTGCAAGCAAAGGTTTTAGAGATGCTGGAATTTCAACTTGTTGTAAAGATGATGTCGACAGATAATGAAAACGATCAAATATTGAAAAATATAAAAAAAGACCAAGTTCAGAAAATCCAATTTTCTACCTCCAGTAAAATCTTAAGTTCATACAATATGATTTGGATCTTTGACCAAATCCAAATCCAAAAGATAGGTAGTTATTAGTTAGTTAGTTGATTAGTTTTTTCTCAAAAGTGTTTTCTAAATTTTAATGAAAAATGATGTCTTTTCACCCAAAAGGGGTATGAAAACTATTCAACCACATATATATGTGGTGTAAAATGTAATCATAAAAGGAGAAACACATTGTATAATAGAATTTGATCACAATTGCAACATGAACTTTAATGTACTACTTTTTCAATATCAATAAAGATAAGTGCTCTTCTTTTTATTTGTGGTTATAAGTTATATATTTTCAATTAGTATTTTGGATATTATATCTTATAGAGTGTTTCATTGTGTTGAATTCCTTGAATATCATAATTCAAAATTAATATATATAGTTTAAATATCAATTGAAAGATATGGGTACATTCTCTTGTTTTTATCAGTCTCTTAATTTGAGTTAAATTTGATAAGTTTAGTTGTATAGATTGATTTGAAATATAAGTCAAGTGGAAGCCTTTGAAGTGATAGTACTACTTTATTAAAATTATTTTTTTAAAACTATCTCCAATTGTACTTAGGATTGAGAATTTTTTGACTTTATAGCCCAAGTTTCTAGAAGGCACTGATCTAATCATTATTTGGAAATTGTTATATTGGTTCATGCTTTGTAGTTTGTAGATTATTAAATCATTTATTTCAAAACCTTACAACTAGGATCTTAGTGATTATTATTTTAGTTAAGATTTAAAATAAAAATTATCAGGAGATTTGTTTTTTTTCCTCCAAGGATCATTCACCACCTTGGGAGGAGCTTTGTTTGTTTGTGTACGTAGTTGTGCGACATAGAAAATTTGATAGTTCAAATTGAAATTAGGTCTACTAGCCTTGGCTTGATTAAGAAAAAAATGCAGAGGTATCAAGTGGTGCATCACCATTATACCTGTCAGTTGGCCAAAAGAAATCCATCATTTTTGGGCACCAACAATGCACGGGGAGGAGTGAGGAGATGCAAGTGAGGAAAAAAACACAAATGAGAAAATTTAGAGCGACTAAGAATTTAAATAGCCCATGGATGATGTCACTGGTTTTGGGCATTTCAGAGGCTGAAACACCTAGAGTTGGGTATCCTCATCCGCCTTTCAGTGTTTAAGAGGCCAAAACACTGAAAGGTGTGAAGATTCTACTCTTTGGCCCTTTCAGCATTTTGGAGTCTGAAACACGGAAAGGGCCAGGCTCGAACCTTTGGTATTTTTAGAATTTCAAAGGATTTTGGGTCCTCCAAAATTTTGAAAGTGCGAAGGGGCCGTAAAAAACTCTATTCTCCTCAACAAGCCCCTCAAGATCCTAGTTCAAGGAATAGGGAGAGGGGCAGACCCAAAAGCCAAAATAAAAATGGGGTCACCATGGTCAAAGGACCAAAAAATGGGGTGTGTGTTGTGGACCCAAAAAAGGTCTACCTCATTAAAGGATTTTTAGAATCTCTACATTTAGAGACGTACCATGTTAAATGATTTACAAAATACAAGACCAGTTAAGAGATACCTAGTATTGGGATTTAAAGCTCTCAATATAATAATATCAAATAACTTAATAATGTCTATTATAAGTGTATCAAATGTAAATGTTGATTACAATCTATGTTCTCTGATGTCTTACCTCAATATAAAATTGTAACACTACTATGTTCTTCTCTGTTGTAGCTGAATTTTTTCTCAATGCTCTCTGCTCTGGTCTTGTTCTTGAATTAATTCACATCAGTAAGTCCTTCAAATTTTTGAGAAACAACAACATTTTCTTTAAAAACTATCAATTTAATCCAATATATAGTTGTTGCCCCACTTTTAGTCTGCATACCTTTTGATAAAATGGGCGTTTAACGTGTAGTTGTGGTCCTAAAAGTTTCATGTGAGTCCTGAGTCTAGGTCTATCTTTTCCCTTAGGATAGGAGACCTTTACCAGATTTCCCCAATTTGACTTCTCTTTTGTGAGCTGAAGGGAATCTATATTTGAGATTATGTTTTCTTTGGATAGGTTAATTTCCCAATCTCGTAGAGGTCATGGTTTGAAGAATTCTAACATCAGTCTTATGTGCAGTTAAAGTATTTAGCAATAACTCTTCATTTTGCAGCATTGGCGGGAAATTGGTTTCAAGACTCTCTCTGGCGGAAAATCACCTACAGAGTGTGTTTTCCGCACTTAACTAACCTAAGGGTATCAGATGTCAATAAGGGTAAAAATTAAGAAATTTGGAATAATAAAGCTTTGGGAATTCAAATCAAACCTACTTCAAGGAAGGAAATGATTGGGTGAGGAGAAATTCAAGGTGTAAGCCTATGGCAGAAAAGTGGAAAATGGCTTCTCCACTACTCCAACAAGCAGGTTTTGACCTGTGGATTGTGTTTTCCGCAAAACCTTTGAAATGAAGGAATTTCAAGTAAGTGATCTATCTCATTAAGAATCTAAGATATAAAGAAGGCAGATGAAATCAACATATGCCATTTTGGCACCCTGACAGACCAATTTTCCCCTTTGGTGGATTTTCGAGCAGAGAGCACTCCAAAAACATATCTCCGCCAAAAGGAGAAGGGGAAAAGTAATTTTCTGCTAACTCAAGAAAGTTACCATTACAGTTACTGAAGTAAAAAAACACTTCTTAAACGGCTCATTAGAGAAAAGTAATTAATTCAAATAAAGCCATTTTACTTCATAATGGACTATTTCATTAATGGTGAGGTATTTTCATTCATGTGGCATGGGAAGTCAGCCCTTAAATGGTAAGAATTCAAAAGTTATAAGATCAGTTGGAGATTGCTAACAAGAGCTACCAGTCGTTTAACAAATTGTTTGAATTTGAAGCCTTTGATATTGGTTGTTCTTTTCCCCTGCATTCTCAAGAGATATTCTTCATTCCTGAATCAAATCATTTGAAGTATGGCTTCTAGATTCATGGGATTCGACAGAATGAATGACATTACTTCTGAATGGCATAATATTTTGGATACGTCTCTAAAGTTCTTTGATATACATAACTTTTAGAACAGACTAAAAGTGGACCAGATGCATCCCATCACTGAAAAACTTAAGGAGAGCGGATTAGTTGAAGCCGCTAGTTTTCCCATTTCTGTCCAAGCCCCATAATTGATCTGGGAATGCATCGCTTGATAAAACCTAGATACCAGGAAAATCCTCTTGCCCAATGATATGGTGTTTCTATCCATTGATAGAGAATTGGTCTAGAACTCTCTTCACATCCTAGAGAAAGCTCAGTATTTAGAAATGACATACAGTTGGGTGGTGACTGAATATATCACCAAAATATCAATTTTGAAGAAGGAGATAATGAAAGCATGGTTTCAAGAGCCCAAGAGCGCCAAAGGGAAGCTGCCAACGAAACTATATGACATTAATCTAAAGCCGGAGATCATAGACATTCTGGTGCTACTCCACGGGATTAGAGGTGAGAGTGAGGCACTCAATTTTGTTGATCATCAATTCTTCCTGGTTCAGGTAATCTATTCCCAACATCACTTCATTGATTGGGCCCTTATGGTAAGTGAAAACCTCTTGAATGCCCTAGATAGAGCTAAGCTCTAGAATGAATTTTATATGTCCTCAGTCCTTTTGTATACTCTGGAAACAATCCAAATTTGGCCAGGGCTTCCTAGATTAGAGGAATTTCTTGATGATGTTAAGAGTTATGAATATTTCCCCTCTTTGCAAATGCACAACAGTTATGCAGAATATCTTTGGGTTAATGATTGTTTACAATGAGATTATGTAGGGAGCTACAAGGATGTCCAAAAAGGAGATTCTCTCCCGAAGCCATGGCTTTTATCAGCCAACTCAGATGCTATTTTATTCAATTCAGAGATTTCTCATACCTTCTTCTTGCAGGTTTTGATGACTTCCCTTTTAAGCTGCCCAGATATGCTATGGATATGATCGTGTTGGTGGAGGTGATGAGGTAAGCACTACAAGTGAATTTTATCTGTGTTGATGCTATGATGAAAGGCTACAACTTCCCCATGACTATCAAATCCTACAGTTGTGCGTCCCACTCTAAGGCGAAGAATGTTCTAAAGGCATTCTCCAAGAGCTTTTCATTGGAAACCTATGATGTTCTAAGGCACCAATATGATCCAATTAATTATGCTCTTGATTACCTACAAATGAGCCGATCTATCCACCATGTATGACATTGCAGACAATTGGGCCAATTGTAGAGATCATTTGGAGAGAAAAGACATATTTTATGCCAGATTAACCATTGAACAAATCAAAAATTTCAAGGTTGATCTTTCAGTTGAGGAGCTAGTCGATGACAACCAACACATGTATGATAATAACTATCTCAAGAATATTAAACCCCTCTCCATTAGTTCTAAGCTAATGCTAGATCAAGCCATTGGTGACTTGTAGATTCTAATGAGTGGTATTTATAAGAGGACAAAGCAGTGGGTTGAATGGATGACATGAAGAAAGAAGAGGTTGGAAAGGAAGCCTCCTACTCATAGGACCCCGACAAAGGATACTTCCAATATTGCAACAACTTCTTTGGTGGTACTCCCAAATATGACCAAGAGTTCATCTCAACCAACTGGGGGAGGTGATGAACCTCCAGAAAAAGAAGTTCAACCGAAGCAGACTTGTGGAGGAGGTCCAATTCAAAATATTGGAACAGAGGAACCAACCAAAGGTGTAGAACCAAAGCAGCCAGCTAAAGAGGTCACTATAGTTGTACCGGCTGGCACTTCGACCCAAGATTCTCCAAGGCGAGGGTCCCCTATTATAGTAGAAGTGGTGTAGATAGTCCTTCAACCACATAATTAGAAGAAGAGGCCAGGAAAAAGTAGAAGGTTGCTTCAGTAGCCAAATTGGTGTCCTCTTCTCCTACCTCAGTAAATCCATTTGCTTCTAGGCCAAAGGCTACGCCCTCAGTCATAAGGAAGTTGTTCATTGAGGAGCTAGTTTCTGCCAACAAAGTTACCAGTGCAGAGTCATGGATAGAAAATACTCTAGAACGCAAGAGGAAGAGGGCGGAAGAAGGAATTTCCAGCAAAGACACTTTTTCATGAGCTTTTTAGGCCAAGGCTACTATGAGAAAATAGAAGAAATTAAAGATGATGTCTACTCTGGGTCATGACCCTGAGACTAGACACTTCACTATGGAAGTGGCCAAGCCAACCAAGGAAGGTAGATTGAAGGATATAACCACTTCAAACTTTCAGTTGCAGTCATTTGATATGGGGTTGAGATCAAGACTACCAAGGTTCAACTGAAGGTAGAAGTGGTAGAGCTAACCAATTTCATAAGATAGCTCCTCACTCTGATTGCAAGCATCCCTAGCACCCAAACCACCTTTGATCCCAGTGCGGTGGAGAATCAAGCTATATTAGCCAAGTTGCAAGAGGATAGGCACTTCATACAGATTGACAAGGGATGGGTTGAGAGACTCAAATCTGAGGGATTGGTAGTTGTCAAGCAGTTGGGTAATGCTCTCTTGAGATTGGAGATGGAAAGGAATAACATTGAGAAGAATTTCCAAACTCTCGCATCTGAGAGAGTGAAGTGCTAGGAGTGCATAGTGACGCTCCATGTAGTAGTAAAGATGAAGACCAAAGAGGCATTGAAAGCCAAGATTTTGCAAAAGGGAGATGAACCTCTAGTCGAGTGGCTTCAAAGTCTAGAGTTCAAAATCAAAATGATCATCCAGCTGAGATGGGGCTGCAGCAAGTAGATGTTAAGGTCAAGGAAGAATAGAGAAAAGAATTTAATATTCTTCAAGGTTTGCACATAGAATTGAAGATGAGTGGGCAAGGAAAAGAAATGATAGGATTGGCCAATATGAAGAAATCATTTTCTGATTATGTGGACAAGCTGTCAGAGCCATCTTCCACCCATTTGGACAAAGTTCCAGAGCTTTAGTAGTTGAGTGGATGTATTTATAAGGCTATGGAAGAATTGAAGGATCAAATAGAGGCCATTAAGATTCTAGCTAAGGAGCATTCTAGATGGCTCATCCGATACACCAACGTCCATGTCAACAAACATGAGGAGCTCATTAGAGTTATCATAGCTACCACTATCTATAGGGATAAATTAGGCAAAAGGAATGAAACTAAAGCTTGAATAGATTCTCTCTTTGTACCAAATTTTGATTGATTTTGTAATGGATAAACCTCTGGTTATCATTTCTAGTTTGGGAATTTGAACCGTTTTGGTTACCCCCTTTTTGTAATTTCCCAATCTAGGACTCTATATGTACTATTTCAAAAATAAATACAAAGGTTGGCTAAATTTTGGTGTGAAAGATAGCATTTTGCTGAGTCAATTATGTGTGTCTGAATACCATTTCTTTAATTGTTCCCTTGCATTTCATTTTTATTTCTATTGAATTCAAATGTTTCTTGGAAGTTAGATTTGCAATATGTATTTGAACCATATTTTTGTATTATGATTTGATACAGTTAATTTAGGGGAAGATCCATTGTTATTCCGAGTTGGGAAACATTTCTATGAAATAGATTGATCCTTTATCTTTTCATCATTAATCTCTAGTTTTGCATCTGCAATTTTTAGTAGAAGTTCATGCATTACCAGTTTTGGGAGTTAATCTGATTGATGAAATCTCAGAGTTAGCTAGATTTAAAGTTGAACTCACCCTGCCTAAGCTATTTCTCGTCTAGGTTTAGCTTGGTTTACCTCTTCTATTCTCGGGTCAAGAACATACCTCTGGTAGATTAGGAAAGGTCAAGATTCATTGAAAGTCATTCATATAAGGGACTTGTACCTTCAAATTCAGAGGGAAATTGGTTTTTCAATAAAATATTTCCAACTGTTGTATTCAATTGTTCTTAAGTATTTTGGGTATTTTAGAGTTAACTTCAAAAGAACAATCTATTTGCCAATAGATTTTTGGTGACTCTACAGGGGACATGAACAATCATTATAAATAGAAGCATATCATGGAGAAAGATGGTGCTTCCCCATGAAAACATAATTCCTTTTCTCTAACCAAATCTTGGATTCCAAGACGATCAAGAGGACCTCATCTCCTTGTTGAACACTTTTGCATGGAGATATAGAAGAGATACAACATACTATAGGAATGCTAGTCAAGTGCTTGAACAAGAAGAAACTAGAGAAAAAGCACTTGAAATAGTCATCGGAAGGAGAAATCTAAGAAGGGCATAACGTCGAGTAGAGCATGAAGCAAGGCTACAAAATTAGTTGAAAATCTGGAGCCTAAAAGGTTTCTTAGGAGTACAAGGAAAGAAGGTAGCACAGACACAGCCTTTGAAAGACATGTTAATATTAAATTTTCTCTTTTAGAAGTACCTCACTGAGGAAATAGAACCACAAGGAGCCAGAGTAGACCTTCTTAAACTTATAAGAAAACTACTCAGTTGTCCACCACTTGCCAAGTGTTAACTTTACACGGAGTAGTTGCCCCTCCCATTATCAATCTAACACCTTATCTACCCCAAGTAGCTATGGAACTTCCTTGGGCTGCCATAGTCGGACCTCTGCAATTAGCAGTATATAATCGTCTCCCTTTGGGTTCTAGAAAGAACTTTCCCAATTTTTCTGGAGATGGGAAATGATCTACATATGAGCACATTGCCACCTTCTTTGCTTTAGTCCATATCCTAGTAGTACAAGAGGAGGATGTGGCCGTTACATTATTTGTTGAGACCCTCACTTAGGGTGCCGCCGATTGGTTTCACCATTTACCTAATTCTTCCATCATTGATTGGGCTTCCATGAGAGCTGCCTTTGAAAGAAGGTTTAAAACTACTAAAGATGAGCATGCCCTATTGATGCAATTAACTTCCATCAAGAAAGAACCCTCTATTAGTATGAGGGATTTTATAGCTAAATTCAACAAGCTTGTAAATTGTATTCCAGCAGCTGAGAGGCCTACATCAGGAAATTTGAAAACATTCTTCATAAGTGATATGCCACCGGACATCAATTATTATCTAAGAAGGGTGAACCCTACAGATTTGGATGCCACACAAAGAAATACTATATAAATTTAGGACCATATGATCTCATCTGGGAAATGGAAAAGAGAGATATAATCTAGAACTAGTAGTAGCAATACTACGTCATCAGATGAGATGATTCAAAAATTGTCCAATGAATTCATTTCCTTCAAGAGGCAACTTCCCAGATTTAATAATCCCTACCAGTGAAACTTTCAGGATCAGCCTAGGAGAAACAATCAGGGGAGGAATGCCAATGGAAAGATGTTATATTTAACTTCTCCACCACAAAGGCTAGCTATAGAATCTCCTCCTAAAAAAGGAAACATGTGTGCCTTCCACCTAACTACCAATCACAATGGAGAGAGCTGCCCTGATGTAGCTTGTGCTTGGAAAATGCATCAGACTGATGAGTGGAATGTTGGAGTGTCCATAGTTGAACTAGATTCATACTCGCATGGTGACTTTGAAAAATTATATTTAGACTATGAATCAGATTCAGAGAAAAAAGCAACATGTTATGCTACCATAGATGAGACCTCTTATATAGTCTTGACCTGAAGTCAGAAGGATAAAATCCCTGCTTCAACACCTCCACTTAAAAATAATGAGGCATCTACCTCCTATTCTAAGGAAGCCAATCTAGGAGTGAGAATTCTACAACCAGGTAAGGAGAAAAGCTCTTTTGACATTATTCAATTCTATAGAGATTCCAGAATTCAAATTTTCCCTATAGACTACCTTAAGTCTAATCCCATAGAACTACAAAAGCTAGTAGATTACTATAAAGAAGGGAATCTGGAGTTAAACCAAAATGTCATGACTACTATAGAAAATGAGTCTATATTTGCAAAACAAAATAAGAAAGAAGAACCTTTTGTTTTGGCCACCTTCCCGGGCCAAAAGCCTGACCCGTTCTATGTGTCATTATATATTAATGGTTGCAAGTTAAGAAATTGCATAATAGACTCTGGAGCCTTAGATAATGTCATGCCATCAACTATAGAAAAATCTCTAGGACTTACCCTTAGTAAATCCCATGGTAGATGTTACTCTATGGATTCCAATCAAGTACCACTAGTTGGTCAAATTAAAGATGCTCAAGTGGTCCTGGCAGCACACCCTAAGAAGAAGATGTTGCTAACAATCCTTGTTGTTGATATACCTGCTAGTTATAGTTTACAATTAAGAAGGATTTTTTGCAAAGACCTTGGAGAGGAGATAAAGCTAGATTAGTCTCAAGCTTTAATCCCAGCAGGCAATAAAAATATTAAACTGGTCCCGAAGAAGAAAGCTAAGTTTATGGTACTGAAATCTAATGACCCTAAAGCCCAAATTCTATATCAAGAATTGGAATTTGGTAACTATATGCTGTTTACTGATGACCACAATAAGGAAATGGAATATAGGGAAGAGGAAAAGTAGTTTTCCAATGAAGAAACACCACCACAGATGTGGACCCTTGAATTTGATGGAAGTTGTGCATCTTAAGGATCTGGTGCAACTGTGTTCTTGATATCACCAGATGCAATATGCGAACCCATGGCTTATAAATTGGAGTTTAAGAACACCAAAAATAAAGGAAAGTATGAAGCCCTCCTATTAGGGATTATTTTTGCAAAGGAAAAAGGTGTGAAGATCTTGAGAACTCATGGTGATGCTGAGCTGATCATGCGTCAAGTAAAGAATAAATACTCTATAAAAAATCATAGATTAAAAAATTACAGAAATAGAGTATGGAATGATATAGAGGCACTAGATGCATTCTTTATTAAATCTATGCCAAGAGAATTAAACTCCAAGGCAGACTCCTTGGCCGTGTCAGCTTCACTACTCCTCCCTCACCCAGAATTCAAAGATAAGAAGTACCAAGTGGAGATTGTATATCGACCATCTGTGCCAGATAATGTAGAAGATTGGTAAGTGTTCAAAGATTACCAGAACCTCCTTCTCTTCTTGGAAAGTGGTGGTAGCTTCCATAAAGATGTCACTAACAGAAATAAAGGATACCACCAGGACAAGAAAAAGAAAGATAAGTCCAATGTCATCTAGTTACAAGGTAGCATCATTCCCCCACATTTGGTCACTCTTGAGAAGCTTTTCAATAGGCATGACACCTTTGTTAAGAAGAAGAGAATAGAGAGAGGTCCTACCACTAGTGAATATGAGGGGATGAATATAGGAACCGAGAACGATCCCAAGATGATCAACAGTGGGAAATGCTTCACTAAAAATTAGAGGGAAGAGGCCAGGAAACTCTTCCTAGAATACCAAGATGTTTTTGCCTGGAGTTATGAATATTTGAAAAGTTTTATGAATGGGAAATTCAAACACCAGATTCCTTTGAAACCTGAGGAAACTCCATTTAGAAAAAAACAAAGAAATTACAACCCCAAAGTTGCCAATTCTATATTCAGGGAAATTGATAAAATTCTCAAAGCAAGGATCATATACCCTATCCACCACTCTACCTAGGTAGAAAATATAGTGCCAGTGAGGAAGAAGAATGGAGAAATAAGAATCTCTGTTGATTTCAGAAACCTTAATAAATCCTCCTTGAAGGAAAATTATGCACTCCCCAATATGGATCATCTCTTGCAGATCGTGGCTGGAGCCAAAATGATGTCCATGTTAGACAGCTTCTCAGGGTATAACTAGATTGAGGTTGAGAAAGAAGACCAGCATAAAATAGCTTTCACTACTCCATTGGGCACCTTCGCGTACGATAGAATTCCATTTGGGTTAATCAATAGCGGTGATACCTTTTAGAGGGGCATGGACCTTTCTTTCAGTGATATGAAGAACAAAATCATCGGTATGTATCTAGATGATCTTACTATATTTTCTAGGAAAAGAGTAGATCACATAAATGACTCAAGGAGAGTATTGCAAAGGTGTCGGGAAGATGAGATTTCATTGAATCCCAAGAAGTCAGTTTTCTGTGTAATTGAGGGGAAATTTATGGGCCTGATTGTCTCCCAAGAAGGCATAAGGATTGACCCAGAAAGGGTAAGAGAGATCTAACAATTGAGTTTACCTATGAACAAAACCAGAGTGAAATCATTTTTTGGCCAAGTAAAATTTCTCAGGAGGTTATTTCCAGATTTTTTTGAAATCACCAAATGCATAGTGGACATGATGAAAGGGAATGTGAGTTTCAAATCAAATGATCCTGGTAAACAAGCTTTCAAAAGCATAAAGGATGCCATAGCCAATGCTCCTGTGTTATGTCACCCAGATTATAAGAAATATTTCATAATCTATTGTTATTCTTCTGAACATACTCTATCAGCCATTCTCATGCAGGAGAATGAAGAGGGAATTCAAGCTCCCATTGCCTTTATGAGAACACCTCTAAAAAATCATGAGTTGAGATACTCTCAGACTACAAAAAACACTCTTTCACAATTATAAATGTTTTAAATAATTTTAGATTCTACATTCTACACTCACACTCTCTTGTGTATGTGTCGGATATTGCAGTAAAAAGCATCATGACTCAACAAGATGTAGGATGTAACAACAGAGGAGCATGGGTAGATAAAACCCAAGAATATGACATAGAGATCAAGCCCACCAAGCTAGTGAGGGGAAATGCACTGTGCAAGGCAATGGTGAAGAATCAAATAGACAAAGACCCAGAAGCTGTACACTTAGTTTTGGCAGTAAGTATGCAAGACCCTTGGTTTGAAAATATCGTGTATTTCCTAACATATGGTGAATTCCTTGAATGGTTAAATCTGAAGAAAATAAGGGACCTAAAACTAAAAGCTTCTAAATATGTAATCTGGGAAGATAGATTGTATAAGAGATCTATAGATGGAACTTTCCTTCGGTGTGTCGACAAAGAACAACAAGAGAATTTGTTAAAGGTGTTTCATGACGAAGCTTGTGGAGGACACTTCTCCTCATTAGTCACTCCATTCAAAATTGTAATATAGTGTTATTACTAGCTAGGAATGTTTAGAGATGCATACCATTGGTTAGAAAGGTGTGAGAAATTCAAAAATGTTTACTGGAAAGAAATGGGGTCTTGATTTTATTTGAAGGTCCTATAATCGAAGGTCCTTTCCAGCAATGGGGTCTTGATTTTATTGGTCCTATAAACCCCACATCCATCACAGGTCATACCTACATAAGCACTGTGACTGATTACTTCATGAAATGGGTGGAGGCAAAAGCAACCAAGAGAACTACTTTGGAAGTAGTATGTGAGTTTATCAAAGAAAACATTTCGGTAATATTTAGTGTGCCTATTAAGTTAGTTATGGATAATGCCTCATACTTTTATTCTCAAAAAATTATGTAATTTTTCTTTGAGTATGATATCATGATCAGTCACTCATCTGATTATTTTCCTCAAGGGAATTGTCAAGCTAAATCTAGCAATAAAAATTTGGTAAACATCATGAAAAAGCTTGTAGAAGACAACCACAAAACTTGGCACAAGAAGATCTATGAAGCCCTCTGGGTAGATAGAGTGACTCCCAAAAGAGCCATCAATGTATCTCCTTTTGAACTTGTTTACGGGGTAGAAGCTAGCCTTCCATTACCATTAGAGTTATCTACTTGCAAACTAAGGACAATAGTAGAGGATGGCATATATGAAGATGGTTTAGAAAAGAGGATTTTGTACTGGAGAAAACTGGAAGAAGAAAGGGAGGAAATGGTTGATCATATAAAAAAACATCAAATTCATTTGAAGAACTTGTTTGATAAAAAGAGCAGACCTCATAAATTTATGGAGGGAGACATGGTGCTATTGTGGGACAAACGCAGGGCACCTAAAGGCATGTATGGATATTAGAAACACTATGGAAAGGACCTTTCAAGATCCATCAAGCATTTGAGAAGAATTATTTTAAATTGGTATATCCAGATGGTGAAGCACTACCCCTGATGTATAATGGTCAGGATTTGAAACTCTATCAGATCTGAATTGAAAATAGGTAAACCATGTATTGTACCATAGTTTCGTTTAGTTCCTATTTTTGTTTTCCTAGTTAGGCTTCCTTTCTACTTTCCTTTCCATGTCTTTCTTTAGTTTTGTTGTGAGCTTCCTTTTAATGAGCTTTGTGAAACCAGGGATTTGAGTTCCTTGCTTGGAATTGTGAATGTCCAAGTCCCCAGATAGAGCCAGTTGTTGCCCCACTTTTAGTCTATATACCTTTTGACAAAACTGGACGTTTAACATGTAGTGGTGGTCCTAAAAGTGTCATGTGAGTCCTGAGTCTAGGCCTAGCTTTTCCCTTAGAATAGGAGACCTTTACCAGATTTCCCCAATTTCAATTCTCTTTTGTGAGCCAGAGGGAATCTACATTTGAGATCATGTTTTATTTGGGTAGGTTAAGTTCCCAATCTAGTAAAGGTAATAGTTCAAATAATTCTAACATCAGTCGTATGTGCAGTTGAAGTATTTAGAAATAATTCTTCATTTTGTAGCATTGGCAGGAAATTGGTTTCAAGCTTCTCTCAAGCGAAAAATCACCTACATAGTGCATTTTCCGCACTTAACAGACCTAAGGGTATCAGACATCAATAAGGGTGGAAATTGAGAAATTTGGAATAAGAAAGCTTTGGGAATTCAAATCAAACCTATTTCAAGGAAGGAAATGATTGGGTGAGGATAAATTCAAGGTGTAAGCCTATAGGCAGAAAAGCAGAAAATGGCTTCTCCACTACTCCAACAAGCGGGTTTTGAACTGTAAAGTGCATTTTCCACCAAACCTTTGAAATGAAGTAATTTTGATTAAGAGATCTATCTCATGAAGAATCTGAGATATAAAGAAGGCAAATGAAATCAACATATGCCATTTTGGCACCCCGACAGACCAATTGTCCCCTTTGGTGGATTTTTGAGTAGAGAGAACTCCAAAAATATTTCTCCACCCAAAGGAGAAGGGGAAAAGTAATTTTCCGCTACCTCAAGAAAGTTACCGTTGCGATTACTGAAGTGAAAAGACACTTCTTAAATGGCCCATAAGAGAAAATTAATTAATTAAAATAAAGCCATTTTACTTCATAACAGACTGTTTCATTAATGTTGAGGTCTTTTCATTCATGTGGCATGGGAAGTCGGTCATTAAATGGTAAGAATTCAAAAGTTATAAGATCAGTTGGAGATTTCCAACAACAACTACCATTCGTTTAACAAATTATTTGAATTCAAAGCCTTTGATATTGGTTGTTCTTTGCCACTACATTCTTGAGATATATTCTTCATTACCGATTCAAATCATTTGAAGTATGGCTTCCAGATTCATGGGATTTGATAGAATGAATGACATTACTTCTGAAAGGCATAAGATTTTAGATACATCTCTGAAGTTCTTTGATACGGAGAAATTTCAGAATAGACTAAAAGAAAACCAGATGCATCCCATCACTGAGAAACTGAAGGAGAGTGCATTAGTTGAAGCCACTAGTTTTCATGTGGCTGTCGAAGCCCTAGAATTGATCTGGGAATGCATCGCTCGATACAACCTAGATACCAGGAAAATCCTCTTGCCCATTGATACAGTGTTGCTATCCATTGATAGAGAATCGGTCCAGAACTCACTTTGCATCCCAAAGCAAGCTGAGTATTTAGAAATGACATACAGTCAGGCGGTGACTGAATATATTTCCAAAAAGTCAATTTGGAAGAAGGAGATAATGAAAGCATGGTTTCAAGAGCCCAAGAGTACCAAAGGGAAGCTTCCAAAGACACTATATGGCACTAATCTGAAGCCAGAGATCATAGACATTCTGGTGCTACTCCATAGGATCAGAGGTGAGAGTGAGGCACTCAATTTTGTTGATAATCACATCTTCCTAGTTTAGGTAATTTGTTCCCAACATCACTTCATTGATTGGGCCCTTATGGTAAGTCAAAACCTCTCGGAGGCCCTAGATAGAGCTAAGTGGCAGAATGAATTTTATATGTCCTTAGTCCTTTTATATATTCTGGCAACAACCCAAATTTGGCCAAGGCTTCCTAGATTGGAGGAATTTCCTAATGATGTTAAGAGTTACAAATTTTTCCCCTCTTTGTAATTGCACAACAGTTATGCAGAATATCTTCAGGTTAATGATGTGTTTACATGGAGATTGTGCAGGGAGCTACAAGGCTTTCTAGAGAGGAGATTCTCTCCCAAAGCCATGGCTTTTATCAGCCAATTCAGATGCTATTTTATTCAATTATGAGATTTCTCATACCTTCATCTTGTAGGTTTTGATGACTTCCCTTTGTAGCTACCTAGATAGCCTACAGATATGATCATGCTAGTGGAGGTGATGAGGCAAGCGCTGCAAGTGAATTTGATCTATGCTGATGATAGCAAGAGAGGATATGACTTCCCCATGACTATAGGAGCCTATAGTTGTGTGTCCCACTCTAAGGAAAAGAATGTTCTAGAGACATTCTCCAAGAGGTTTTCATTGGAAACCTATGATGTTTTGAGGCCCCAATATGATCCATTTAATTACGCTTGTGATTACCTAAAAATGAGATGAGCTATCCACAATGTAGATGACATTAAAGACTATTGGGCCAATTGTAGAGATGATTTGGAGAGCACAGACAGATTTTATGCCATATTAACCATTGAAAAAATCAAAAATTTCAAGGTGGATCTTGTAGTTGAGGGGCTAGTAGATGATGGCCAGCACATGTATGATAATACAAATCTTGAGTAGATCAAACCCCTCTCCATCAGTTTTGAGCCTATGCTAGATCAAGCCGTCGGTGACTTGTAGACTCTAATGAGTGGTATTTATAAGAGGACAAAGTAGTGGGTTGAATGGATGGCAGGAAGAAGGAAGAGGTCAGAAAGGAAGCCTCCTACTCAAAGGACCCTAGCAAAGGATACTTCCAACATTGCAACAACTTCTTCGGTGGTACTCCCAACTATGACCAAGAGTTCATCTCAACTAGCTAGGGGAGGTGATGAACCTCTGAAAAAAGAAGTTCAACCAAATAAGACTTGTGGAGGAGGTCCACTTCTAAATATTGGAACAATAGAGGAACCCACCAAAGGTGCAGAACTAGAGAAGCCAGCTAAAGAAGTCACTGTAGATGTACTGGTTGGCACTTCAACCTAAGATTCTCCAAGGCGAGGGTCCCCTATCATAGTAGAAGTGGGTGAAGATAATCCTTCAAGCACAAAATCAGAAGAAGAGGCTAGGAAAAAGAAGAAGGTTGATTCAATAGCCAAATTGGTATCCTCTTCTCCTACTTCGGTAAATCCATTTGCTTCAAGACCAAAGGCTATACCCCCAGTCATAAGGAAGTTGTTCATTGAGGAGTTGGTTTCTGCCAACAAAGTTACCAATGTAGATTCATGGATGGAAAATAATATGGAACACAAAGGAAGAGGGCGGAAGAAGTAATTTCCTACAAAGACACTCTGTCATGATCCTTTCATCCCAAGGCCACTATGAGAAAATAGAAGAAAGTAAAGATGATGTCTACTCTAGGTCGTGACCCTAAGACTGGACACTTCACTATGGAAGTGGAAAAGCAAACCAAGGAGGGTAGATTCGAGGATATGACTGCTTTAGAATTTTAGTTGCAGTCATTTTATATGGGGTTGGCTCATCATGGAACCAAGGTGGACTTGTGGAAATCTACTAATGTGGTGATAGAGGAAGAACTTGAGGAGCTCAAGACTGCCAAGGTTCAACTGAAGGTAGAAGTGGCTGAGCTAACCAATTTCATAAGCTAGCTCCTCACTCTGATTACAAGTGTCCCTAGCACCCAAACCACCTTTGATCCTAGTGCAATGGAGGATCAAGCTATATTAGCCAAGTTGCAAGTGGATAGGCACTTCACATAGATCAGCAAGGGATGGGTTGAGAGACTCAAATCTAAGAGATTGGCAGTTGTCAAGCAGTTGGGTAATGCTCTCTTTATATTGGAGATGGAAAGGAATAACATTGAGAAGAATTTGCAAACTCTGGCATCTGAGAGAGTGAAGTGTCAGGAGTGCATAGTGATGCTCCATGTAGCAGTAAAGATGAAGACCAGAGAGGTGTTGAAAGCCAATATTCTATAAAAGGGAGATGAACCTCTAATCAAGTGGCTTCAAAGTCTAGAGTTCAAAATCAAAATGATCATCCAGGCTAAGACGAGGCTGCAACAAGTAGATGTTAAGGTCAAGGAACAAGAAAGCAAAGACTTTAAGATTGTTCAAGGTTTGCACACAAAATTTTAGATGAGTGGGTAGGGAAAAGAAATGATAGGATTGGCCAATATGCAGAAATCATTTTATGATTATGTGGAGAAGCTGTCAGATCCATCTTCCACCCATTTGGACAAAGTGCCAGAGCTCCAGCAGTTGAGTGGATCTATTTATATGGCCATGGAAGAATTAAAGGATCAGATAGATGCCATTAAGAGTCTGGATAAGGAGCATTCCAGATGGCTCATCCCATACGCCAATGTCCATGTCAACATACATGAGGAGCTCATGAAAGTTATCACATCTACCACTTCCTATATGGCTAAATTAGGCAAAGGGAATGAAACTGAAGCTTGAATAGATTCTCTCTGTGTACCAAATTTTGATTGATGTTGTAACAGATAAACCTTTGGTTATCATTTCTGGTTGGGGAAGTTGAACCATTTCGGTTACCCTGCTTTTTGTAATGACCCAATCTAGGACTCTATATGTACTATTTCCAAAATCAATACAAAGGTCGGCTAAATTTTGGTGTGAAAGCTAGCATTTTTATAATTCAATTGTGTGTGTCTAGATACCATTTGTTTAACTATTTCATTGCATTTCATTTGTCTTTCTATTGAATTCAAATGTTTCTTTGAAGTTAGATTTGCAATCTGTATTCGAACCAGATTTCTGTATTATGATTTGATACAGTTAATTTAGGGGAAGATCCATTGTTATCCTGAGTTGGCAAACATTTCTATGAGATAGATTGATCCTTTAGCTTTTCATCATTAATCTCTAGTTTTGCATCTGCATTTTTCAGTAGAAGTTCATGCATTACCAATTTTGGGAGTTAATCTGATTGATGAAATCACAGAGTTGGCTACACTTAAAGTTGAATTCACCCTGCCTATGTTATTTCTCATCTGGGTTTAGCCTGGTTTACCTCTTCTGTTCTCAGGTCAAGAACATACCTCTGTTGGATTAGGAAAGGTCAAGATTCATTGGAAATCATTCATATAAGGGAGCGGTACCTTCAAATTTAGAGGGAAATTAGTTTTTCAATAAAATATTTCCAACTGTTGTATTCAATTGTTCTTAAGTATTTTGGGTATTTTAGAGTTAACTTCAAAAGAACAATCTATTTACCAACAATATTTTATATTATGCCTCTTAATATTATGCATTAGGTATGCTATCAATTTCTCTGAACCATTAAGTCTTTTTCATGCTCGGTGACCATGTCACTTTTACCTTAGTACTTGTTATTTTTCTTGAAAATAATAAACTTTCTTTTTCCGCTTGATTTATGCTTTAGATCTTCACTCTGAATTATATCAATCATTGATCTTGTAACAAATTATTTTATGTACTTTTAGAATCTTAATTAATGTTCTTACAATCCATTAAGTGTGATCTGATCATGTTTTGAATTTATGTCTAACTCGGTTGATTAACTCCTCTCTCTCGGTTATATGATCTTCAATACTCGGTGACTATCAAGTTGATGTACTACACATGTGCTCAGTGTAGTGTGTTTCTCCATAACTCTATGTGTATGGTACACTGTTCTTAACTCTTTTACTTTACTGACTTCACTTAACTTGTTTGACTTGATCGACTAGCTTGGTGTGCATTAATGACTAGCCTAATACTTGACTATATCCTTTCACCGACTAATTTTTTCTTTCAACTCCATGAATTTGACTAAACTAATGACAATACAATATCTTTTAGAGATAATAATCTCCCCCTTTGACAGTAGCTGGGAATTTATGTCAAAAAATTCAAATTCATCAATATTGTAACTCCCCCTCAAAGATTACTCCCTATACATACACATATAACTCTTCTCTATCTTTTTTTCATTTTTCATGTATATACTTTTTTTATTATTTTTTTATGAAATATATACCCCCCTTTTTGTGATTTCTGAATAGGAATATATCTATCCCCTTGTTTTAGTAAAGTACCAAAACTAAAATTTATTTATCAAAAATATGCTTATACCTATGTTGTATGTCTGAAAGTACAGTCTCCCATGTATCTTAGAGATTCTATAATACAACAATCTTCTCTATGATGTTTGTAGATAAGCCAACTATAGTGTCCAGTGTGATGACATCTAGAAAGCTTTCTATTTCTTTGGCATTCTTCAAGTGTATCTAAATAGATTGTATGTAGATAATTAGCAATTATTATAGTTCAAGCAATTTCAATCTGATCTGAGTCTCCTCTTGTCTCAATGAATGTTTAACTCCCATGAGTTCTTGGATTTAGAGTAGTAAGCCTGGAATGATCCAGGCTTGATAGTTAGTTCCTTAAGTTGTTCAATCAACTCTTTCAATGTCTTCCTCCTTGATTTTCTTAGTAAAGTTTAGAAGAATACAAAAATTTTGAAATAAGGAAATGATGGATGCCAATTGGGCTTCAATTTTAGAACATAACTCAAAAAGAGTTACATTGTCCACATCAGTAGATTTCAACATGTCTTCCATCATTTTCTTCTACATGGACTCCTTGTGAATCTTCAACATGTATTCAGTCATATCCCTATTGGTTCCTTTAATCTGTTGGGCTAAATCACCAAATGTAGCCTCAGGAACAACATCCTAGAAAATCTACTTCACATTTTCTAACATGTCTACCTTCTTCTTCTTTGCCAACAAATTCTCCTGTTCAACCTTTTGAGCTACTTATTAAGCATATATGGCCAATTATTTAGGCTTCATTACATTAGGGTCATCCTTCGATATGATAATATGATTTCTCAAATCAATAATCCACTTCCTCTTTTTGGTCTTCTTCTTTTCAATCAAATTTCGCTCACCAGTAGAGTATTTAGAACGTCATTCCTTAGTTTCATATGGTGACTCTATATGTGTACCATATATGCTTTCTTCTTCTTTTACTTCTTCTTTTGGTTTATCTTCTTCTTTCTCTTCATCCTTCTATATCTCTTCATTCTTCTCCTCAAGATGTGATTCCTATTGCATTTCTCTTTAAGTGTCTTGCACCATTTGTACATTATGAACATTCGTTGTGTTGGTAGGTTGTATTTTTTTTTTCTGACCATCTTTGTCAGTTGGGGGTCCAACTCGGTGTTATTTTCTTGTTCAGTCTTGGTGGCCTTATGTTCATCAACCTTCTCCTTATCTATATCTATAGGTTTCTCGGTTGACATGTCTGGTGTGTCTTGTACAACCTCAGTAGTGATATTTTTCTCAATTGTATAATTTTTTATGATCTACCTCCTCCAATGCATCCTCAATAGGAATTTATGCATTATTAGTAGTTAGATCAATTGGATCTACTTGAATTTTTCTTTCATTTACCTTATCAATAGTGATTTCACCTTGATTGTTTTCTTCTTCCTGATACTCAGTATCATCTAAGTGAAATATATCTTTCCATTTTGCATTTGTTTCCTTCTCCACAAATTTTATATCTTGATTAATTATTTATTACGGCTCTTCCCTTGACTAGAAATTTATTTGAATACTTCTTCAATGCTTCATGAATTTCAGATGGTGCAAGGTCAAGAATAGTTTTACAAGTGACCTCTCTCTCATTTCCTTCTTTGTATTGGTGGAATACTTCCATCTTGCATCAATTTTATTGTACAATTCCTCTAGTAACCTGTCTACAAGTTCAATGGGTATTAATTTGTATCTTAGCAATGTCACCACAATGGATTCTTCAATATTATTCTTATCTGCTTCACTCCTTTTCTCATATTTGGCTTGTCTGAAGTCTCCAAATATTCCTAATTTATTTAATATTTCCATAAAATCATCAAGACTTTGTGGAACTTGTGAAATGTCTAAAACTTGGGTAGAATTTATTGCATCATCATACTCTATTTCACTTTCATCTCTAAGTAATAATATTCTTATGGTACATGCATTTTGTTTCCTTCCTCTGGATCTATATAGGTCTTTCCTCTCGGTTGTGCTACCTCTGCAAATTTGTTTTATCTTAGTTGTACTGAGGATCTGGTGTACCTTCTAGTACCTCTTTTTCTCGGTGAGGATTGTAGCATAGGTTTCTTGTCAACCTAAAAAAAAGCTTGTTCATTTTTTAGTGTCTTTAACAAATGTGTCATCAACTCCTAGAGTTTTTTTATAAATCATCAATCATCTTTCTTGTTTTCTTAATTGTCTTAGGTATCACTATACCTTTCTTGATTTTATCTTTCACTTCTTCGTAAGTTCCTCTTTCCTTAGGATCAATTGGTTTAGTTAGTAATGCTTCTATCTATTTCAAACCAATATCAATGTCCATTTTATATCCCATCGGTTGAATCCATTCAACTCTAGGCTCAACAACCTTAATAATACAAAAATCAGTTTCTACCTCAAAACATATATTATCCTACTATTTAGCAATTAGTTGAGGTGTAACTCTATATCTCTTATGCATCCTTTCTTGAAATTTTTAAAAGTAATTAGACATAATTGCATCAAATTTGTCTCCTAGACTTTGTGTATATTTATTTATTTGATAGATGATTGGATTATCAGTATTTCATACTATATCTCCAATAGAGGGAAATGAATTCTGATAGTAAAAGAAAATACATACCAATAATGAACCAAATTTCAAAGTGTTGGTCTTTTCCTTTCTGATTGTATTCATGTTTTCATCTATTTTCTTCAACAAAACTTCGCAAAGATCTATTTGAAGACATTCTTTCACTATCTTAAATGCAAGGTCTACTGCTCCACATGGTACATTGTCCACTTGGGATGATTGAAATACTCGGTATGATATCATATTAAATGTGTATCTTAACTCAACATCCTCCATAGTAGATATCCTCATTCTTCTACCATCTCATTGTGCCTTGGTTAGCTCAGTGAGCTTACCCTTGTCAATTTTCTTTATAGCCTTTGGTCTGTCCCTAATAGGGAATCTGGTGATGATGTGCAAGACATCTTTTGCTATCTTAATAGGTTCATTCAACCACATAAACTAGTATTGTACTTGGTTGAGTACCATCCTTACCCATATGGGCTCAAATGCCCTTGGTAAATGTATTGTATGAGTTAAACCTTTTGTTTCTAGATGTGTATGTGCATCCTTGACTTTTCCACCTGTGCACAACTTGTTGAATGAAGTGTGAATCTATCCTTCACACAAATATTTGATCTTGTAATGAATAAACATGCAAACATCTTCAATCAAAATTACTCACAGTGGGATTGAAGACAATGATCCTGTCATATCTCTTTGTGCAACTTTGGTTGGGGGAAATTTGTACTTTCCTAGTTCACTAGTTCAACATTCTTTAATAACACTTGTCTCTGCATTTTTGGTGTCATGAATACCTTCAAAAGTATCGTTTGAACAAACTAGGGCATGCTTGATAAAACATGACTACACAAACACAATTCAATATAGAACAACTATCACAAAAATGTCTCAAAATTATCTTAGATAAATACATAAATACCATGGAATATCCTTGTTTCTCTCAAAGAAATAATCGATCTTCAATGTGCTCAAACTCTCTTTAAAAAATTTAGGTTCAAATGAATAACAAGCTGACTTATTTATAGTTTTCCCACGATTAAGATTTCTAGTGGCTTTAATTATTTGCGTTAAATGAACTTTCTGAGTCCCTTATACCATTATATTGACAACATAGTTACTTTTCTTAACCGAGTAAACAAAATAACCATATATTAAAATGTTCAAATAAAATTTCATAACTTATCGAAATGCATCTTGATATGATGATATGGATCTTAACTCTAATGCTTAGGAGCCAAAGTAATATTTATGATAAGCATGCAGTTCCTACATACCTCTCACAATTTAGTTAGAGCTTCATGCACCTGACTTGGTAGAGATTGCATTGTCTATGGTTCCAAATGATATTCCATCTTCCTGAGTCTTTCTCCTCCAGGTTTTGTTCATTTGTTTTCTGATTTATTCAATAGTAGGTGGTGCATTCATTGTAGATTCATCTTCAGTTGATGCATCTCCTCAGTATCTACAATTCCTTTCTAGGTGTCTTACCTTATGACAATAAAAACATGTCATTCTAGGGCTCCTCCATTATCTTCTATTATTCCTTTCATGCATGAACATGTAATTTGCAGCAACGTGTCCATATCTTCCATAAAATAAACATGATCTCCTTGTATTGTAATCCCATGGTATAGATGTATCTTCTGGGTTAGTATTTTCATTCTCTCGGTTAGGCATCCACTTATCGTTTATTTTATTTTTTCTACACTCTTCAGTCTTGTGACCATATTTTTTTTAATTCTTGTAGTAACCATCAAACTTAGGTTTCCTAGTGTTGTTAGTAAAGTTGGTTCTGCACTCAAAAGCTTGATGTTCATACTTATTACATCTAAAGCCATAACCATCAAATTTAGGTGTACTTGGTACTTAACCTTTTTTGCTTCTGCAAACATTAGCTGTGTGTCCAGGATTCCCACAATAATTTTAGTGTAGATTATTTAGTTTTGGTGGGGGTACAATACCTTGATCTTTTAGTGGATTACCTGATTCTCCTTTCTCGGTTGTGTTGTTCTCATTAAATCCAATTCTTCATTTGTCATTCGGTACTTTATGATTCTTAAACTATTTGTCCACTAATTTCAATGCTTCTTCATTTTGTTTAGTACTTCATTTACATCCTTCTCAACTTTTAGTTCTATGTTCTCAAACTCCTATCCTGTATAGTCTTGATTTACATCCAGAAGTTGTTCGGTCATATTATAGTGAACTTGGGTTATCCTTATCTGATGGGTAGATCTAACTCACAAGAGAACTCTTTCTCTTCTCAATATCTTCTCTCTAGTCTTCCTAGGTTAATTCATTATACCCTACCTAGAGGTCACTTGTGTGTTCCTCTACTCCCACTAGATCTCTCCAACATCTTCAAACTCACTCCTCTTCTTCACAATGCCTAATGTGCATCCATAGGCTCAAACTTGCACCTATCTTCCCAAATTTTTCTTATCAATGGTAATAGGGGTTTCATTCTCCCCCCTTCAATTTTAAACATTATTGATCCATTCCTTTGGTTTCTTGCATAGGTTTCCAATCAAGTTCCAAGTTTTCTAGTTTTAGGCCTTGTATCCCTTTTTTTCCCAATTAGGGCTCCTAGAAATTGAATTCTTGGATTTATTCACAAATGTCATTAATAACCCCATGAACTAACTTAGGATTATTTATAAGACCACCCTAGGCTCAAGGAAATTCTAGGTTTTAGGTCTTCAAGTTGTTCGTACACAGGATTTCTACCAAACCCCTATTTTCAAGCGTTTCTAGGGCATACAATTCAGTCAAGTTTTTTTTCTATCACTAGTTTCTCTAATGGCCTCCTTTTATCTTCTCCTTGCATACACATATCAAGGACACATTCCCCTACACCTCTCCACCATTTATTATCTCAAACCAATCCATCTAGCAAGCTCTCTTGCTTATGTACTATTCAAGCTCCTAGCTAGAATACCACTATACTCGCCTAGGGATTGATATAAAAATTAACTCCCATGCATACAAAAAATCTACAATATATATTTACACTATTTAAATAGTCCCCTACTTGGTTCCAAGTTTCCATGGAAGTTCAACCACGACAACTCAAGTGAGACTCATTTTTACATGTCTGGCTCTGAACCAGACAACGAACCAGTGAAACTTAAAGAATTTACAAAAAAATTAACAAGAGTACCAAAATAAAAAATTAACAGTACATAGAGTAATTACATAACAATTATTGAAGGCTCAATGTATTAAATCAATCCATTCAATCCATTAAAGGTCTAGATGAAGGCTTTGTTACAAAAACACAGTACAAATCTTTGCTTCTCAAAACACAGTCCATACAATAACACCTCTAACCCTTATATTAGGGTTTTTCTAGGCTTAAATAGTCTCTCCCCACATTTTTTTACCCCTAGGTCAAGATTAGAACACCATTAAAGCCATTTCCTAGATTTTAGGAAATGTTGTCATGACAACTTTGAAAAGTTGCAAAGTTGTCATGAGCAACTTTTACCACTTTTTCTCATTAATGTTCCACTAACCTAGCTATCTCAATCTGACTCTAAATCATTCCATTATACCTTAAAACACTTAAAAAAAATGAAATTATAAATGCCACTCCATTTTGGAGTCTTGGTAAAACTTTGACCAATGTTGACTTTTCTAGGACTTAAACACTAAAGCCTAATTGAACACACAAAAGACATGAATCCAAACAATCTTACCTCTAAACACAGACCAAATTGAACTTGGGACTTTATAATTAGTCCTTATTACCCTGGTGGTTGGCTAGAACCACATACAAGCCAAAATTTTCAAAAGATCTTCCTTGAGACCTTAAGGTGCTCCTGCACCATTCTCCCCTACAACAAGAAATTCAAGGTACCTGAGGTGTGACAAACTCCAAACTCTTTCCATGCTTCTTAAAGTCACTCTCTACTATCCATGTAGCCTCTAACTCAGTTTTTTTCTCCCATTTGACTAGATGCTCCATGTATGTCTTACTCCTAGTCTTCTTCTTCACTCTTGAATCCAAAATCTTTTCAACTTGTGGCTTAGCTTGGACAGGTACTCTGAGTTTTTCCACATCCTTTTCTATGTTTGTACTATACTCCTTCTCCTTCACATCTTTTCCTCTATATGTTATTAGATCCTTCACATTGAAAATATGATAAATAGACATCTCCTTTGGTAGATCCACTTTGTAGGCATTGGAGCCATACTTAGCTAACACCTTGCATGGTCTAATATTTTTCATCTATAGTTTGACTTTTATTCCCTTCTCTAGCCTAGCCTTGTTTAAGTATACCATCACCAAGTCTCCTACCTCAAACTGTAAGTTTCTTCTCCCTTCATCCTTCTTAGATTTAAGCTTCTGATTTGCCTCCATTGGTGTCTTCTTCACTTGCTCATGGAATTATCTATTTGACTAAGAAAAATCATCAGCATGTCCACTAATCACTTCATAACCTTTTAGATATATAAGCTCAAAATACCCCTTGGATGTAATCCATACACAATCTCAAATGGAATCTTACTAGTAGTCATGTTTGCACTGTCATTATAGGAAAACTCTTCTTGTGGAATGACTTATTTTCATCCTTGTCCATACTCCTTGTTTAAAAATCTCAACAAGTTACCAAAAACCCTATTTATTACCTTTTTCTGACCATCCATTTGAGGATTATATCAAGAACTATGAGCCAAATTAGTACCTAGTCTTTTCGAGAGGGTTTTCAAAATGTGTCCAATAAATTTCACATCTATGTCTACAACTATGCTCATTGGACTACCATCATGTATTTTTTTACATGGGATAAATTCAATCGTCTTACTGAATCTGTCCACTACCACAAACACACTATCCAAACCAGTTGGTGTCCTAGGTAGCCCAACTATGAGATACATACTTATGCACTCCCGTGGTCTAAATAGAATGGGAAATGGTTGGTAAAGACTTGCATTTGATGATGTCCCCTTTTCCTTTTGACATGCTCCACATTGCTCAACATACCTCCTTATATCTTTTTGCATTTTAGGCCACTGGTAGAATCTCTCCACTAGGTCTAGGGTTTTGTTTAACCCAAAGTGTCCACTCAAACTTCCATTGTGCTTCTCTTCAATGGGGTTCTCCCTCATGTAACCCCTTGGAACACATAGTTATTTCCCTCTGAACAATAAACCATTGTGTAAAGTATAGTCTGCATATTGACTATGAAAATGATTTTCAAAATCATTACATACCTTATACATCTCTGAGAAATCTGCATCTCCTTCATAAAGATCCTTGAATCCTTCAACCCCTCTGCTCTAAAATTGTATTTCTTGAACAGTAAGAAACCTCCTACTAAGTGAATCTGCAACCTTGTTTTTTACCCCCTTCTTGTGCTTGATTGTAAAAGTGTATGATTGCAGAAACTCCATCCACTTTATACGCCTCAAACTAATATTCTCTTGTGTGCTTATGTAGCTTAAGGCCTGGTTGTCAATGTATACAATAAGTTATTTTGGAAAAAAATAGTGCCTCCACTTCTTAAGAGCTTGCACCACTGCATAAATCTCTAGATCATAGGATGAATACCTAGACTTTGCTTCATTTAAACTTTCACTAAAGAAGGCTACTGGTCTTCCTTCCTGACTTAGGACTTCCCCCACTACTATATTGCTAGCATCACATTCCACAGTGAATAGTTTGTCAAAACTTGGTAACACCAGAATTGGTTGATTAGCTACTTCCTTCTTCAATATTTCAAACTCTTCATTGGCTTCCTTGGTCCATATGAACTTTGTCTTGACTCCACCCTTTATAGTATCTAGGATAGGTGCACAAATTTCACTGAACCTTCTCACAAACTTCCTATAGAATCGGGCTAACCTGTGGAAGCTTCTCACTTTAGTCCCTGTCTTAGGAGTAGGTCAACTCAAAATAGCTTCAACTCTACTTCTATCCATCTTCAAGTCACCTTGGGATACTACAAATCCTAGATAGACTAGTTCTTGTTTCATAAACTCACTCTTTTCAAGATATATGGTGAGCTTCTCTTCTTGTAGTCTTTTCAACACAAGTTCAAGCTGCTTCATGTACTCTTCTTTTTTTGCTAAAGATGAGGATATCATCCAGGTATACTACCACAAATACCCCTATTTAATCCTTTAGGACTTCATTCATGGCCCTCATAAAATTACTAGGTGCATTTGTAATCCCAAATAGCATTACTAACCACTCATATAATCCCTCTATGGTTTTAAAAGATGACTTCCACTCATCCCCCTCTTTCAACCTAATCTAATAATATCCACTTTTAAGATAAATCTTTGATAAGTACATAGCACCCCCTAAGAAATCCATTAAGTCTTCTATTCTAGGCATATGAAATCTATACCTTGTTTTTATCCTATTTATTGCCCTCGAGTCAATAAACATTCTCCACTTACCTCACTTCTTAGGAGCCAATACCACTGGAAAATCACATGGATTGATCCTCTTTCTTATTAGACCCTAGTCCAAAAGCTCTTGATATTACCTTGCAATCTCCTAGTTCTTCTATGGACTCATCTTATAGGTAGATTTGTTTGGAAATGATACCCCTGGAAAAAACCAATTTGATGACTCATTTCTCTTTTTGGAGGTAGTGTAGCTGGTGTCCCTTAACACATGATGTCTTGGAAATGATCTAAAAATTGTCTGACTTTAGCAGGCATAGGCATTTTTTTGGTTTCCCACTCTTCCTTTGGTTTCACCAAGATTGCATAACCAATTATTTCTTCATCCTTCATCTATTTTAGGAATTCTTTCCCACTCATTAGAAGAGTATTGGAGTCCATCTTCTCCACTATATCTTCCTCTATCAAAGATTGTATCTTATAGGTTACTCAATTCTTCTTGAATGAGTACTTATTCTCCTTGCCAAGGTGGAATTCCTCCTTGTCATATTCCCATGGTCTTACTAGCAACAAATGACATGCATCGATTGGTAACACATCACAAAGTATCTTTTCTTGATACTTACCTATGGTGAAATCCACCCATACTTGTTCATTGACCAATATGTTTTGCCCCTTAGTCAACCAAGTTACTTAATAAGGACAAACATCATGTATCTTAGTCAATTTTAACTTCTACAGTGCTTCCTCTGAGATCACATTATCACTAGACCCTAAGTCTATTATGACCCTATACACCTTGCGAAGAATCTTACTCTTGACCCTAAAAATATCCCTCCTTTGTTTTTGTTCATCGGTTGTAAGTTCTTTTATCAATATCCTCCTAATCATGAGGTTCTCTCCCTTCTCTTAATCCAGACTTATCTCAGACTATTTCTTCATGTCTTCTTCTTGTACATATTGAATATTCTGTTCACCTTGTGAAGATGATGGCTTATCTAGACACCTATAGGAAGGGTGACCCATTTATCCACAATTATAACACTTCATTGAAGAAAAATGTGAGCTTCTTCCAAAAACACCTTATTTGCCTCTTCCACGATTGTTAAAACCTCTTCCTCTTCTATATCCTCCTCTATTGTTTGACTCATGGATTTGCTCCACAAACTTGGAGTCTCCTTGGCCTTTGGTCTCATTTCTTCTACCACTAGAACCTCCTCTATGTCCTCCTCTGGAGTCTCTACCTCTTCCTCTACCCCTAGAGTTTTAATCTTACTTCTCTCTAAGTTTTTCTTCCACCTTAAGGGTTGTTTGAAACAACCATGGATAGAAGTTAAAATAAAGAGGCTTAACTCTTCTTGAATGTTCCACCTAAGTCCATTGAGATACCTAGCAACTTTAATGCTCTCTACATCTTGCACTCTAGACCTAAGGCATAGCTTTTGGAATTCTTCAATGTAGGATGCCACATATAAATCTTTCTGTGTGAGATTTTATCTCCTTTTGTGTACTTGGATGTCATAATCCTCTGGTAGGTAGTTTTCCTTCACCTTAGCCATCATAGCTTCCAATTGGTTATTGGATTCTTCCCTTCTCTTTCTCTTTCCACCTGCAAGAACTTCCACCAAGTTAATTCTTGTCCTCTTAGCCTTGATTTGGATATCTTTACTTTTTGTGCACCTCTTTAATTCCATCACACTCAAAGTGATTTTCCATACACTCAATCCATTCCATAACCAATTCTACATCCATACGACTATAATAGAAAACAAGGATGCGTTCTAAGGCCTTGCTACTTAGTGCCTTGAGGGCTTTGAGGAAAGGTTCCTCAAGTAATGAAGGGTCTGGTTCTGGTTCTTCCTCCTCTTCAACTTGACCCTTTCCTTTGTCTTTATCCTCTCCTATCTATTCTTTCATCTTGCTTTTAGTCTCTACAACTTCTGCTAGCTTATGCTTCATCTCCTCCATAGCTTCTTTAGAAGTCTATTCTTGATTTTTTTCTTTGACAAGTCTCTTTCCAACTTTGCATTGGTCACCATGGTTTTTCTTCAATGAATTCACTTCATTATGTCATACACTATCCACTTCCCTAGCCTTTCAATGTCTCTAATACAACTTTGATGGGGAGATGTAACTCATAAGAGAAGTATTTCTCTTCTCAAGACCTTCTCTCTAGTCTTCCTATGGTTATTCACTCTACCCTACCTAGAGGTCACTTCTATGTTCCTCTACTCCCACTAGATCTCTCCAAAAACTTCAAACTCACTCTTCTTCACAATGCCTAATGTGCATCACTAGGCTAAAAATTACACCTATCTTCCCAAATTGTTCTTAGAAATGGTAATGGGGTTTTTCACTATTCCCCCTTTAATTTTCATGATTCTTGATCCATTCCTTTGGTTTCTTACATAGGTTTCCAATCGAGTTCCAAGTTTTCTAGTTTTAGTCCTTGTAGCCCTTTTTTCCCAATTAGGCCTCCTAGAAATTGAATTCTTGGATTTCTTCACAAATGTCCTTAACAACCCCCTTAAGTAACTAAGGATTCTTTATAAGACCACCCTAGGCTCAAGGATTTAATAGGTTTTAGGTCTTCAAGTTGTCCATACACAAGATTTCCACCAAACCCCTATTTTAAAGGGTTTTTAGGGAAAACAGTCCAGTCAAGTTTCTTTTCTTTCACTAGTTCTCTAATGGCCTCCTCTAGTCTTCTCCTTGCATACACATATCAAGGACACATCTCCACCATTTATTGGCTCAAAACAATCCATATAGCAACCTCTCTTACTTATGTACTCTTCAAGCTCCTAGCCAGAATATCATTGTACTCACCAAGGGTTTGATAGCCAAATTAACTACCCTACAGACACAAAATCTACAAAACATATTTAAATTTCTTACACAGTCCTCTACTTGATTCAAAGTGGCCATGAAATTTCAAACATAGGAACTCAATTCAGACTCATTTTTACATCGCTGGCTCTGAACTAGACATCAAACCAGTGAAACTTAAAGAATTTACAAAACAATTAACAAGAGTGCCAAACTACCAAACTATCACAACACATAGTAATTAAATAATATGTATCAAAGTCTCAATGCATTAAATCAATCCATTAAAGGTCTAGATGAAGGATCTGTTACAAAAACACATTCCAAATGTTTGCTTCCCAAAACACAGTCTGTACAATAACATTCACAACCCTTAGATTAGGGTTTGTATAGGCTTACATAGTATCTCCCCACATGTTTGGACCCCTAGGTCAGGATTAGAACACCATAAAATCCATTTTCTTGATTTTAGGAAATGTTGTCATGACAACTTTGCAAAGTTGCAAAGTTGTCATGAGCAAATTTTACAACTTTTACTCATTTGATGTTCCACTAACCTAGCTTAATCAATTTTATTCTAAATGAATCCATTAGGCCTTAAAACACTTAAAAACATCAAAATTATAAATGCCTCTCCATTGTGGAGTCTTGGTCAAACTTTGAACAATGCTGACTTTTCTAGGACTTAAACACTAGAGCCTAATTGAACACACAAAATACATGACTCCAAACACTCTTACCTTTAAACACACACCAAATCAAACTTGGGACTTTATCATTAGTTCTTATTACCCTGGTGGTTGGCTAGAACCACCTATAGGCCAAAATTTGCAAAGATCTTCCTTGAGACCTTAAGGTGCTCCTGCACCATTATGATCTTATTATCTTTCTCAGTTAACTTAATTTCAAATTGTCTTTTGTCATATTTTTTCATTGTCTTTTCATCCTCAGCTATCCTTTTTCCTTCAATCCATTCGGTCATTCTTATGCTATTTTCTTCAAGATCTTTCTTCATTAATTCCAACAGCTTGGTAAGTGAGTCATTCTTTTCCAATAGTTCTCTTATAGATGATTCAGATTCATATGTCACGCTTCTTTCAGATGTTGTCTCAATTTTATCGACTTGATCTTGTGTGACCTTCAGTTCATCATATCTATTTTCTTTCTTATCCTTAGAGAATTCTCAAGTTTCTTTCTCAGATCAATGATTAACTCTTGTGCACTCTCCAACTCAAATTCAAGACAATCGATCCTTTTAGATTGCCTACAACTTTCCATGACTATGATATTTAACTCTTAGGTGGTCATACCTTTATCTCAAGAGTACAATCTCTGATACCAATTTTTTGAATAACTATGGAAAGTTGGGACTGAGAGGGGAGGGGTGAATCAGTGTCACTAAAAACTTTCTAACCACATTCACTAAAAAAACCATATATTGTTATATATTGATTACCAAGTTCATAAATTTGAAATAAAAGTAATATAAAGATTATAAAAACATAACATCAAAATATTAAACAATAAAAATCATAATACCATAATTTTGGTAACGTAGAAATACTTTGTTAGAGGAAAAAACTACGATGGGGATGACACCCACAACCTTCATTAACTCTAGTATAAAGCATTCTTGATTATAGCTACAAAGTTTAGCTATTTCTGATAGCTTACCCATTTAAGAGTATAAAAGACTTGTTAGTTCTACCTGGTTAAAGGATTTTTACAATCTCTACACTTAAAGATGTACCCTGTTAAAGGATTTACAAAATATAAGACAGGTTAAGATCTACCCAGTATTGCAATTTAAATATGTCAATAAAATATTATCAAATAACTTAACGTCTTTAATAAGTGCATCAAATATAAATATTGATAAGAGTATATTATCTGATGTGTTACCTCAATCTAAAATGGTAAAACTTCTCTTTTTTTCTCTATTGTAGATGAATCTCTTCTCGGTGCTCTCTACTCTTCTCTTTTTCTTTAATAACTTCACTTCAATAACTCCTTCAACTTTTTCAGCAACAACAACTTATTTAACAACTATATATTTCATGCAATATATAGATGAGATTATGCCTCTTAATCTTATACATCATGTATCCTGTGAATGTCTGTGAACCATTAGATCTTCTTTCATGGTTAGTGACCATGTCACTTTTAACTCGGTACTTGTTGTTTTTCTTAGAAATAAAATAATAATAATTTGCCTCTTGATCTATGCCATATATCTTCACTCTTTATTATCTCAATCCTTGATCTTGTAACAAACTATTCTACATGCTTGTACAATCTTATTAATGTTCACAATCTATTAAATGTGATCTAATTTCATTTGAATTAACTATCTAACTCAGTTTGGTAACTCCTCTCTCTGAGTTAAATGATCTTAAATACTCGGTGACTATAAACTTGGTGTACTATACATGTGCTAAGTGTAGTGTGTCCCTTGATAACTCCAGGTGTTCGATACATTGTTCTTAACTCTTTTACTTTTCCAACTGCACTTAACTTGTTTGACTTAACTAACTAGCTAGGTGTGCATTACCGACTAGCCTAATACATTACTGTCTCCTTTCACTGACTCATTCTTCTTAACTCTGTGAATTTGACTAGACTAATGAAAACAAAATATCTTGTAGAGATAACAACAAGTAGGTATTTTAACAGTCAAGGGGATGTTGAATCGGAGAAAGAAAAAAATAGTAAATCATGTTAAATAAATTTGAAAAACATATGGTGCACTAGAGGATAGATTCCTCTTCAAGAATATATATTTATTTTTTTGATTGGGATAGATTTGTTATAAAAATATGGTGGAAGATGAAAACTATTGACTTCAGGTGAGTTGGAATTTGAATTGTAATGAAAGAGAAAATATATGTCACAAACCAATTTTTATTTCTTCATGCACTATCTATATATGTCATCTATAACATATTTTCAAATTATGATAAAAATGTTTATTTACATATAATTATTGCTAGGAACTAGACCCCTAATTTTCAGCATTTTTGAGCAACTAAAAAATCATCTTTAAATATTTAAAAAATATATCAATTCTTATTCAAAAAAATTATTACAAATATTAATCACAAACTTCATCCATTTTAACACATTTAATTAGTTTACATCATCTTCAAATTCCAAACATAAATGTTATTTTTATACTATTGAAGTTGAACAGATTTGATTTTGTTAGCCTTTTCCTTTATAAAAGGGTGACAACTTATTGTGCTTTTACGCAGTAGTTTCTTTATGATTATGCATTTAGGGTTATCAAATGAGTATTACCTCAATTTTTTTGTATTTTATACTCCCTAGTGTGGATAAAGCTTATATATAAGCCATATGTTGGTGTAGGCAAGCCTATTTGATTGTTGGACTAATAAAACCCCATCTTGATATTTTTTCAGTCAGTTTGAACTTTGTAGGGAATTTTAGAATGTATTTAGCACATATGAAACATATATTAAGTTTTTATTTTATCTAAAGGATGCATATGCACCTTCTATTTTAGCACATATATACTTTAGCACATATGAAATAATGATCACTTCCCGAGGGTCTATCAAGAAATGTCATTTCATGTTTGGATACCTTTTTTCTCAGGATGCCTTCTTTATATTCACAGTTGGAATTCATATTCATTATGATTTGTTTATGATCACTTTCCTTGGTTTGGGCTTAATTTGTATCTTGTGATTGAATTGCAATGACGTTGGAATAGCCTCCTCGATTGGTGACCGTTGATGAGGGCGTAATCATGTGAGTTGTAAGGTTCATGAATAGAGTTTTCACTCTCCTATGGTGGCTTGAATGTGACATAGTCATTCATACTTGTGTTGTAGAATGTATTAGAACCTTTTTTGTGTTTTATAGTCTTTCACATGTACATGATCATTGGGAATCATTGTTGTATTTCATTTCTTATTGTTGTTGCTAGTTATTGCACTTGGTTATAAAGATATATTCTAATGTTACAAAAAAAATAGTTTACTGCTTAATTGACCCTATATTTCCAAGTGTTCCTTGGAGGGGAATTACATGTAGTATTGGGTCCCATGTTAATAAGTTAGGATCTCCATTTTATGCTTCCATTGTGTGTGGTGTGAGTGATGTGTGGTTCTATTATTATATTTGATCATTATCATTTCTTTCTTTTTTCCTTAGTATTTATTGTAGGCATGTTATATGTGATTTTTACTTATATATTATTTTTATCTAAAGGATGCCTTCTATGTGTGGTAGTGGTCAATGAAGTTCCCATCAAGATGGCCATGAACAAGAACACCACGAGGAGGAACATTGTGAAGAGTAACAACAGGATGAGAGCGGCATTCAGATCACGATGAGGACCATAGAGATGGTCTTGGAATAGATTATGGGAATACTCAGTTGGTTTAGTTACTACAGGATCTTATCACTCAGTTGGGACCTCGTCTAGAGGGATCTAGCCATGGGGAGTATTATTTATCTAGTTATAGAGAGCATGAGTGTTCTTGTACACCTGCTCTCTCCAAAATAGATCATGGGAGAGATAGGGGAGTAGTGGATGAATATTTTATCCATTCTGAAAAAATGAGATACCTTATGAGGTGTTGTCTACCATAGTTTTATGGTGCATATAGTAGTACCAAAGCTAAGACTTGGCTTCTAGAAATTGGACATTGCTTCTCTATGTAGTCGTATGTGAGAAACACTAGAGATTGGTTGTCCATCATGCACCTTATAATATTTGCATGTAATTGGTGGTACATAGAGGAGTAGAAGCTCTAGTTGGATATTGTGACTATTTCTAGGGAGATATTTGCGGAGAAATTATGTGAGCATTTCCATCCTGATTAGTAGTGAGAGACACGTGCTAATGAGTTTCAGGATCTTTGACATGGGACTATGTTAATGGATTAATTTTATAATGGGTTATATAAGCTAAAGGAGTATTCCAACTATAACTACAATGATCTAATGTAAGTAAAACACCTTGTTTGGGGACTTCATGGTTTTATTGCATGAGATGTTCGTATGCATCAGCCTAGGACACTTGCACTTTCCACGGAGAAGGAAATATTGTCTAAGGGTAACATCGTTAGGGATTTCAGTAGTACAATATGTGCACAAGTTCATAGTACACAATTGTCTCGGATAAGTTGCACATGCTACATAGGTACAACCCATAAGACCTTCTTGGGTACATTCAATACCTCTGAGGGAAGGTTTCCAACAACACTGTAGGCATCAATATTCTTAGGATGAATAGAGTTTCCATGGTTCAGGTACCTTAAGAGCTAAATATCTTAATTGGAATTGTATTAGGAAGATTCACTATAGTCAGCGGTCTTAGAGTGTACAACAGAGTGCTAGTAGTGATAATTTACATCAATCTAGTGCACCTTATATAGGACATAGTTATAGCTTAGGGGCATATTTTACTTGTAACCTGTAACCACCTAATTTCGGTCTGTCGCAACCATGGACCCTGTTTTCCCTAAGTGTGATCATACCCTCGAGTTATGTCCAAACGACCCTGTTACTGCTTGGCATAATTCTTTTAATCAATTTAATGTCCTAGGTGATTTTTATCACTGATTTATATTATCTATTGTAGCCATACAATTCAAATCAATATCGACCAATCAGATCAAACCAAAATCAAACATGGCTATAGTATTTAATTTTAAAGGAATTAAATAAACCCTAAATCAAATATCACTTGCAATCCAACACATTCCCCTAGCCTATTAATTTAATTAAAATGGCTATAGTCCCTTAATTATTAAAAAGCAATTTACTTGTTTTAATAATTAAATCCTATATTTCTAAATGAATTAAATAAGTTTATTTCATTTATTA
>MU224029.1:168092-192626 GCA_018584345.1 Thuja plicata | reverse complement strand
ATTTCATTATATACTAGTTGTTAGTGCTATTTCATCTTTTATAGTCTAAATACATGCTTATTTCATCATTTAGCTTGTTTCAATTCAAATCCTTCATGCTAGGTTGTATTGGTCACTGATTCACCAATGCTAGGTTAGAAGGCAATAGATCGATTTTAGCGGGTTTCCCATGCTTTTCATGTTTTTCACTAACCCCATGTTGCTAATATAACAATTTATTGAAGTGTTTTTGTTGATCTAACAGGTACCCAAATACACACACACATAACCAACATGGTCATAGGAAGTCATTATGTCTATAGAGATTTGTTCCATGAGCTATTCATAGGAATGCTCCATCCGAGCATACTGTTGGTGATGTAGGTAGATCTGACAAACATTTTATGTTTGTTGATAACTATCCAGTTGAGCATTAGGGAACCGTAGTGGATACGTGGTGCAGAGAACCTCCATTTTTGACATGATTTGTGTTTTTTAGGGTTTTTTTAAGAGTTTTTTTTGGGTTTTTAATAAGATCCACTAGGTTGGATTTCAACTTGTTCATTTTCATGTTTGTAAGAGCAAAAGTACTCCTAGGTGACAATGTGGTCATTTTGACCTAGAATGGTGAAAGTTACTATTTTTTAGTAAATTGAGGTTTTAGCCATTTCTAGGACCCTAACTATCCTAACTAGGGTCATATGAGTGATAAAAATGCATTGAGTTGACTAAAATAGTCAAAGAGAAAAAAAATGCTCAAAAGTTGCTCGAGCAACTTTTGAAACTTTTGCAAAAAGTTGCAAATGGAAGTTTGAGCGGTTGTAACTACCCATTCTTGGGTATTTGAGCATGGATTGATGGTTTTTGGAAGGTTAATGGAGTTTTGGATTGCACAACACTTTTGTGATCACTCTGTATGGATGGTGTTCTGTGTTTCATTATAAGTTATAGTTTTTTTGCATTCTGTACAACTGTGTACGGATTAGATTAGGTGATTTGACATCATGGGGGCATAGTGCTTTGAATTATCTTTATTTTTCATAGAGTATTTTTATTTCAAGTTAAATTACTCTGGAGTTACATTAGGATTTAGGCCACTATATGTGCAAGTTCAATTTGCAGAGTTGTTGGAGACAAAATGGCCCTAACCTAAGAATCCACAGTTGAAAATGGCTAAAACCATGTGGGATGATTGGTTAGGTTCTGTAAATATTTTTTTTTTTTTCCTTTTTATTCTTTCAAGTGAATTCCTAAGCTTGAGGTGAAGCCTTATGGCTGAATGCTAGGAGTAGGTGAGCCTAGACAGGGTAAAGATTGAATTTTTAAATCGAGCACCCATGATCTTGGATGGTTGACTTAGTAGAATTTTTGGAAGCCATAATGTGTCATATTGATGGATCAAATGGTTGTAGATGGTGAAAGGAATTTCAAAGAACAAATGGAAGACAATTTTCATTGACTGGTATAGAGGCCTAAAAGAAAGGCTGAAAACTAGGGCCTAATAGTAATTAGGGTTGTGGGTGCATTTAAAAACTATGGTTTTGGATTATTAAAGGGATAGTGGATAGATTTCATATTTTCAAAGTCTTTTGTGATTTTTTTTGGGAGAATTTGGAGCATTTGGCTTAAAACAGTGAAAATTGACCTACTAGAAATAGGCCTAATTAGGCCTACTAGTGCAAAGTGACAACAATTGGATTGTTGGAGTATCCAGAAGTGTGGGAAAAGTTTCCAATGGACTTTTAATGAGTCAAGAACATAGATAAGATTCTATGGAGTGTATTGGAAAGATCCTAAGAAAGGGTTTGGGGTTCTAGGGGGAAGTTATAGTGAAGAATCAAGGAGATTGATGAACTAGTTGGACTAGTTGGACTAGTTGGAATTGTATGAACTTTGTGTCTTTACCAAATAAACTATACCTAGGAGGAAAGTTGGTAGGAAGGGTTTAGGAGATCCAAATTGGTGGTAAGAACATAAAGGATTAGACCATTGGATGGTTAGGAGAGGTTATAAGCACTTTGGAAGAAGGAAACACTAGAACTCTAGACCATCTGCATCAAGACTACAAGTGTGTTACATGGTATAGCTACCCTTATATTAAATTTGATTTTGGTGCTTCAATTTTTTTCATTTCTACATTCCTTTTTAAGTGATGTGGGCTAGTGGCACCATGATAGGTTGATAAGTGGCAGGTTTAAGAGTTAGCCATAGTTTCTAGCGTGGCCATGGACTCCCTAGTTCATGGTTATGTGTTGGATTTGGGCACCATCACCACCACCATAGAAATTTATATCCTAATCTGTAGTTTGTATGGTATTGTCTTGGTTATGAATTGGTTAGATTCCCATGAGTGTAACAATTACTGACATAATTCGATATAGTGTGTGGATCACTTAGGTGGAAATTTTGAGCTTGTATGGGTCCAAACACCTATTTCACTTTGTATGATTTCAACCATGTGACTATTAGTGAAAACCATTTTATTTTATTTGTGGATGATTATTCTAGAATGATGTGCATAATGTTTTTAAAAGAAAAATATGATGCATTTCAAATGTTTAAGCCCGGTACAAGGCTAGAGTTGAGAAATAAATAGGAAGACAAATAAAATGTTTGGGATCTGATAGAGGAGGTGAGTTTACATCTAATGTATTTACACTATTTTGTAATGAAAATGGAATTAAGAGATAGATGTCAACACTGATGACACCACAACATAATGGTATTGCTGAGAGAAGAAATATATATATTGTTTATTGTGCAAGGACACTTATGATTGAGAATGGTATTTCACAAAACGTTTGGAGAGAAGTAGTCAGTACTATTGTTTACATATTGAACTGAGTACAAATAAAGAAATATACAAACATGACACCTTATGAAATCTAGTATGAACACAAACATAATGTGAGTTATTTCAATGTTTATGGAAGTAGATGTTATATAATGAAATATTTTAGAGAAGGAAAGTTTGATTCTAAAGGAGATGAAGAGATATTATTAGGATATTCTATAAGGAGTAAATCCTATAAGAGTTTAAATAAAGTTACTAACAAAATGGTGGAAAGTGCAAGTGTAAGAATCGATGAGTTTTCAGAAAAGAATGATGAAGAAAGAAAAAAGGAACCTGAATATTATGATAAGTTTGTCTATATACAACTTTATGTTCTGAACACCTTAGTGAGAGTACCTACCGAGGATGAAGTTGAATAGATTTCTCAACTACCGAGTGATGAGGATGAAACATCGAGACCTACCGAGCTTGTTTTAGCAAAACATGTGAGGAGGCACCACTCCCCAAGAAAGATTATTGGAAATAAAGATGTAGAAGTGATGACAAGAAGAAAGGTAAGAGATAATACATGTTTGATATCTACATTTGAGCCAAAGAAAGTCAAAGATGCATTAGACAATGAAGATTGGATGAAAGCAATGAAAGAAGAGTTTGATTATATTGAAAAGAAAACTACATGGAATTTTGTACCTAGGAAAAAGGATAAATATTTTATTGGTACTAAATGGATTGTCATAAAAAAGCTGAATGAGAATGGAGAATTTATTAGAAACAAAGATAGATTGGTTTGCAAAGGTTATGCACAAGAAGAAGGTATTGATTATGGAGATACTTTTGCACACATTTCTAGATGGGAAGGAGTTAGAATACTTATATCTTATGCGGCTTACAAAGGATTCAAAGTTTATCAAATGGATTTCAAGTCTACATTTCTAAGTGGGATACTAGAAGAATAACTTTACATTGAGTAGCGTTGAGGATTCAGTGAGAGCACAAATAAGAACAAAGTATGTAAATTACAAAAATATCTTTATGGTTTGAAGAAATAACCCCAAGAATGGTATAAGAGGTTGCGCTCTTATCTAATAAAAATAAGATTTCAAAGAATAAGTGATAACAATAATGTTTATGTGAAGTGTGACAGTGACAACAAGGTTTTGATTGCTGAAATTTTTATTTATGATATTATTTTTGGAGTCAATAACACCTTATGTAAGACATTTGATGATGAAATGAGAAAAGAATTTGAAATGTCAATGATTGTAGAGATTAAGTTCTTTCTAGGTTTAAAGATAGACCAAGTTGTAGAAGAGATCTATATTACCCAAGCTAATTATATCAAAGAGATCCTCAAAACTCTTTGTATGGAAGATTCCAAGCCTGTTGGAACACCAATGGTGATAGGATGCAAATTGTCAAAAGAAAATGAAACACAAGAGGTGGATAATACTCTTTACTGATCCATGATTGGTAAATTGCAGTATGTTGTGCATAGTAGACCAGATATAGCACATGATGTTGGCATTGTTGCAATATTTTCTTCTGATCCTAAGGAAACACATATGTTTACTGTTAAAAAAATCTTTAGATATCTGAAAGGAATTAGAGATTTTGGTTTATTGTACAAGAAAGGAGGTAATTTTGATCCGCAAGTCTACACTAATGTAGATTGGGATGGAAATATTGATGATAGGAAAAGTACTAGTGGAGGAGAATTCTTTCTAGGTGAAAGATTGGTCACATGGATAAGCAAGAAGCAGAGTTGCATTTCATAGTCTATTGTCGAGGTAGAATATGTTTCTACTACCATGAATTATGTGAACATTGTTTGGATAAAATAGCTACTTGAAGGTATGCAAGATATTATCTAAGATCATATAGCTATTTTTTGTGACAACACAAGTCCTATTAACATACCAAAGAACCCAGTTGTGCATTCGAAGACCAAGCACATTTCTAACAAGTATCACTACTTGAGAGAAAAAATTCAAGATAAAAATTTGGTATTGGAATATGTGATTTCAAAGGAACAACTGGTTGATATATTTACAAAGCCACTATTGAAAGATTATTTTGAGTATCTCAGAGGTAAACTACAGGTTCTTCTCCTATCCAATATTCACTAAGAAGAATGAGGCATGTTGCATCAATTCTATACTTTATTAGAATATCTATTCTTGAATTGATGTTAGTATGACACACTTTAGGTGATTCCTGAAGTTGTGTGGAGATTTTTGTATGTAATGAATATTTGTACATGTAAGTTATAATCCATTGTTGAAACAAGTTTTAAGGAGTATGAATTTTTGGCATTGTTGTCAAAGAGGGAGAGAATGAATTGATGAAATTTATCCATAAAGGAGATATTGATGAAAGAGGAAGAGAATGAATTGCCACTATTTACTCATGAAGGAGAATTAGAATGTATGCTATAGTATCAAAAGATTTATCTGAGGGAGAACATTTTGATGATCGGAAATATAAATATCAACTCAAAGGGAGTAATGATAGAGATTGACAGTACTGAGAATTACCATCATTAATTACTATAGTAATACTATAGTGTTGTCATCAATGCCAAAGATGGAGATTGTTAATCAACTGATGGAGATGATGAAGACCGAGTGATAATAAGTATACATGTTTGTAGAAATGGTTAGATCAGTTATTATTTTTTCATTAATGTCAAGCAATTGATTACTGATCTATATTGATTTACCATATCATAAGAAGGATAAGTTAAATGGGTGAGAAATACAGATCACAAAATGATGAAGTAATGTTGATATAGATGTTTTCTGCTATATATTTTATGTAATAAACTTAGTACATTTGATTGATTAAGTTAGAGATGTAAAAAGTTAAATTATGACTGAAAAGAATTACTCTACTGAGAAAAATAGAGTCAGTCATAATAGAGTTGTTTTAGTCAATTTTAGCTACCGAGTACCGAGAATGAGTTAGGCACCAATCATTGAATGAAGTTAGTTACTGAGTTGCAAAGAAAGTTACCAAGTAAAGGATATTGATTGAGAATGATGATAAGATTAAATTTAATATGAAGCTATGATGATCTGGATGTTGATAAGGATTAAAGGAAGTTTGTTAGAAGATCTATGAGCGATCAATTCAATGTGAAGATCTAAGGATAATATTAAGTAGTTAAACCTAATTATTGGAGTTCCAAGAAAAGCTCAAGTTACGAGGTAAAAGGTAACTAGTTTACCGAGCTGAGATTTGTGAAGAAGATGATCGAATAGCTAAGCGCAAATGATGGAAAACCTAAGCAAGAAGATTAAGAGGCAAAATTTTGTCGATATAAAGAATGAGAACTAATGAGAGACCAAATGCTGGTGGGTTGAATTGAGAAGCAGAAAAAGCTGAAGAAGGTTATCGAGCAGAGCGGAGAAGCTAAAAGAGCAGAATCTACAGTTCGGAGTAAAGACAAATGGAGTATGTGATGCTAGTAATCATGTGAGCATAAAGGATCTAACCTAAGAAAAGGTATTTTTTATATTTATAGATCAAAATTTTATTGTTTCTTATTAGCATTTGTAACATAGAAAAATCTCTTAAACGAGTGGATTTAACAGTCCTATTTGTAAATCCTAGAAGTAGGTGACATTCCAAAAGAGTGTTTAAGACCTCTAACAAGGCCACTCATAAAAGCGTGAAGATAATAATAGATCTGAGGAAAATCCCTTAATAGGGTTACATCTAGAAAATGTGTTTATAATATTTAACAAGATAATTTCTTAACCGAGTGTACTTTAGAAGGGTACATTTTTATTGTGGGTGACAATTACCATTGATGTTTTTGCTTATTGGGTTTCTTCATTAAATATGGTGTTAAATGAGTTTGAATGATTTATTTTCATATTATGAGATGTATGGTTATTTAATTTGTTGAGTTATTTGGTGAATCGATCATTACTATGTTGAGTTCTACCGAGTGAATTAGTGAGCTAAGTTTTAATAATTTAAATTTAATTTTGTCTAAATCACCCCCCTCCCCATCTCAGTGGACTAATAGTAAGTATCCAACAATCAGTGCTAACTATTGAGGACTTTACATTTATCCCTGACTCTAGTAGGAGTATGAGACAAACCTATACTCATTGTAAATTAGATCAAGGCATAAGAACAATCTTATCATTTAGTCAAAGAGACAAAGAAACATCAAGCCCCCAAGTCACTAAAGTCTTCATGAAATACACAACCATGATAAGAGAGGAATCATTCAGAGAGAGAGAGAGAGAGAGAGAGAGAGAGAGAGAGAGAGAGCATTACTATGGATCATACAAGGGAAAGGTGCACAAAAAATATGGCATTGAATGTCTAGTAAATTGTGTTATACTAGTCAATCCATAAAAAAAAGATTAGTCCTTAAGAAAAACATTGTCTTGATTAAGGGACCCAACAAAGAGGATGATCATGCCTTAAGGAAGAATTATCCCCATAGGGATCAAGAAAAGATATCGGGCCTAAAGAAAGTGTTTTTCCCATAGGGATCAAACAAGGTGGATAAATCCTTACGGAAATCCTTGTCTCCATTAAGAGATCCACTTACAATGATAAACACAAGGAAATCATTTTCTCCTTGGCCATTTGCAAGAGAATCTCCATTGAATCATTTCGTATGTCTATGAAAAATATGTAACATGGACTAGAGTGTATGCCCCCACATTAAAGTGATTGAAAGTGCCTTAATGGGAGAAATAGATTTAATAGAGTAGACATCCACCCACAAGAAACATTTCCACTATGATATGCCCCCAAGAAAGGAGAAGTCAAGGGAAATGAACACATGAAAAAAATATCACAAAAGAGATATAATAACTCTTAGGTTAGTATGTCATATGATAATACATGCATATTATAGAAAAATGTCATCATTCCTCAAAGGTAGTAGAATTAGTACATTGTTCGATAGAAGAATGACATTTAAGAGTTACGAAGAATAGTATTTTTGTGTTGGCATCCTAGAGACAAAAAAGAATAGGTAGATGTCATTTTGTATCATTCCACATCAGAAAACACAAAGGAACATTTAAAAAAATCAGAACATGCATGACATAACATGTAACAACATATAGAAGAAGTGAGATAGAAATAGAAAAAATGAACTTATGAAATTTTGTTTCCTTTATCACCTTGCACCAACGGAGTAATGAGGATCATTTAAATAAATCTAACAATACATATAACATGCATCATATCATGGGGGAAGAATATCATAACAAATAGGAAAACACACATAATTCGCCACATAAGAGGAGCTAGTCAAGTGTATCACCTATCGCTCCATATTATTCTATGGTGTTTAGGGAAGGTGTGAAACATGCAAGAGGAGAAACATCAAGCACTATAGATGGAACAATAGCCAGTTATAAACAAGGACCATGTTTTGAAGATGGGTCACTGTGCTCATCACTAGGATTAAGAGAGAGTTATTGTAAAAATATAGATGGTAAATATTGATTAACATCAATAAGCTCAAACATATCATCAGAATTACTAGCATAAATATCATTGTTAGTTGCATTATAATCATCAAAATCATCAACATCAAGAGTATCTTCTTCATTCAAATTAATTTTAATGGAATCCAAGATATGAATAGAATTATAATATTTTTAAAATTTGATATTTTTAAAGTTAACTTCCACTTTTGGCTCAAGCATAGGCTGATCAAAAGAAATCAGAGCATCAATAGATGTTTTGGATGAAGCAATGTTTTACGAAGCATGTTGAAAGGCTCTATCATGGAATTTATGATGATGATCATGAGCATGATGATTATGTTTGGTTTTTCTGGAAATTGGATTTGGTTGAAGATCAATCAACATCGGGTCCTTTTATTATTTAGGGGGGAGAATGAAAGGTACCATATTAGGTTGAGAGATAGAATTGGTAGAACTCTTATAAGATATAGGAGGAGGAATTGAAGCATTTATAAGAGGTGTAGGTTGTGTAGGGAGAAGTCCATGTCCAAGGAAAAGAGATGGTTGAACATCTTGGAATTTGCAAAGGTTGCAAATATTTTGGATCTTATAGTTTTGATATGATTGGAAGAGATTATCTCTATGGGGTTGAGTTGGTTGAGGCATGGAAGGAGAAAATAAGTCAAGTCCAAAAAACTCTCGAGGCAATAATGGATGATAATTGTTACAGTTAAAAATTATGATTTGTCCACTATGAGGAAATTTAAAACACTAATGGATAAGAGAGGCTACAAATTTCATGGAGGTATTCCTAGGAAGACCAAATTTGACCTAAAATTGATCAGAAGATAGAATCACAATGAAAGTAACATCTAACATTTTTCCACCAACTCTAACAAGAAATAAAATGGAACTAGGGGAAGGATAAAGGAAACCATTGAATTTTTGAATCATCACATCATATTTATCATAAAAATCACATTGCAATTGTATATTCTAAATATGTTCTTCTATTATCAAATTTGGCATTTAAGTAGGTTCAATTAGGACACTATGAAAATGAAGGTCGTTAATATTCACCACAATTTAAAGAGGATCATTATGTGATTTAATTATCTCAGTAGGGTCAAAGGTAATACAAATGTTAGGATCATGTTGGGATGTAGGATCAGTTTGATCAATGAAGTTGACTATATTGTTGGATTCATTATATTAATCATCATAATCTACATGGGTGGAAGAAGAAGGTAAAGGTTGGGTACACTAAACTGTATTGGTCGAATGAGATGCAAAAGGATTGGTATATTTATTGGAAAAAATTTCTGAGGAGGAGGCATTTATTTGTTTCCTTGATCATTAACACCCTCAACATATATAGCATTATAATCAATGAGGTCCTGGATAACAAATTTCAAAAGGAAACGGTTTTAAGTATCATGATCAGGTTGATGATGGTATTGGTATAAATATCTGTGATCAAAGTGTTTGGGTAATGGTTTGGAAGTGTCATTTGGCTTAATATGAGGAAGAGTTAATACTTTAGCATTAATCAAATTAAAGATCACATTATGCAAAGGTTGAGAAAGATAAGTAAAATTATGTGTACATCTAAAAATAGATGACAAAGGAGCCACACCTTTGGATGTTCCCACCACTTGATCATCAACATTGTTTTTTGACTGATTGATTTTGATGAAGTTCTTTGGTTTCAAAAACTTGTTGAAATTTTTTGATGTGGCATCACTCTTATTAACCGGATCCATTGGAGTAGTTCTTGTTATCTCTATAGATATTTTTTTGTCATTAGTTAGGTCAAAGTCATATGAGTTAGAAGAGTCAATCGGTAAAAAAGGAGAAATTAAATATTTAACCAGCTGGTAATGTACACTGAGTTAGCCAGTAAAGTCAGTAAAGAACAAAAAAGAGCTAAAGACACTATACTGAGAGTCTACATTTACCGAACACTGAGCACATATAGAGTACACTAAGTTGATAGTTACCAAGTACTAAAGATCAGTTAACCTAGAAAAGAGAAGTTACTCTACTAAGTTACTTAATTGATTCTAAATGCAATAATGACACATTTAATGAATTGATTAGTTTTTGAAATAGTTCTCTTTATAATGAGGGGTTCTCCATGTTTTAGTTCATTTGTTCATTTGGCTGAGGTATTTCGTGTAACACTTGGCTAATTAACATGACTTTGGGCATCACTTCTATAATTGTCACACTAAATTTATTGATAATTTAAGGCCCTATGACGTACTTCTCAACATATGAAGCATTATTTCATAAATCATTTATCTCTCAACACACAAAAATCACATTTTATTGTTGGGTATACCTACTCTCATACTACAAATCTATATTTTGTTTCTCATAAGTGATAGTATCCTCTTCATCTTGGATGTACCATTTTTTGGTTGTATGTATTTGTCCTTTACAATCATTAAAAATATCTTATTCTTCTATAGTTCTCCTTTTATTACTAGTTTAACCTTTTTGTCTTAATGATGGCTTCCCCTCATCCTCGAATACATAATGATATGCCTCCTTAGTGGTTTTCTTCTGGATTATGCTCAACTCATAGTATTTATGTTCATAGTTATGTCATTATTTCAAATCATTTCACTTCCTCAAGCTTCTTGACTTTAGTGATCAAACCTAATTGAGATTTTATGAAAATACTTGGTGTAGGTATTGGCTCCTTTTACTCTTCATAATTTTAGTAACTTCAACAACTTAATATGATAAACTATAAATAGAAACTTAACCTTCATCAATCTCACCATCCAAACCCATCAAATAAACTTTTATCTACCATTCTTATTCTCACAGTGTACATATTTTTCCAACCAAAGTGTAGCTTGTCTTTTCAACCTTGTTTGTGACACTATTACTCTTCTTGGATTGTTTATAGCATCTTAAGTGAAATAATCAATGTCTATTATCTAATCACCTAAATTATCTAATTCTATCTTTATTCAAATAATAGTAGTTAAAACTTTTCTATTCTTTCTATCCTAAAGATGAATTCAAGTAGTCATTTCTCATCTTGCATTCAATTCTACATATTTGTATTCTCTTGTTGCATTATAGTAACTCCTTCCCTTGCTTCACTCTCACTATCAAAATCTTCATGTGATTTTTATTTTCCCTTATTACCCTCTCTATCATCTACTCCCCTCAGGGCTTCCAACACCTCATCAATCCTTCTTCAAACTTATGCTACTATTGCAAATATTTCCATTCTTCTCCTTTTTGGGATTTTCTCTCCCTTTTTACCTCTAGATTTCTTTTTTGCAACCTTGTTTTGTTTAGGTGATATCCACCCACAAACTACAATTATATTGAAGTTTACCCAATATCAGACCAAAAGACTTTGATACCCCCCCTAGAACTGTATATTATGCTTTAATGTAATTATGTTGATGACACACTCCTACTCATGGTGCCTTAGATTCATTTACTCAGGCTACAAGTACTTAAAATCTCTTAACCTAGCTAGGTTATACCTACAAAAAGATCAATTATCTAATTCAAAAAATGTTTCCTACCAATAATCCTTGCAATGTCTCTACAATAACTCAAACCATTTTTTGTAGACCCAAGTCAACCACCCCTATTCCTATACACACATGTGAATACAAATGTTTCAAGCTAAATATCCATGAAAATGACACAAAAAATATTCAGATTCACACAGCTTTGCACAACATGAAAAAATGCTCTCTTTCATTCACATTTATGAAAATATGAAAATGTGAAATAGCTAGTCTTACATGAAGAAAAGTAAGAAATAGGAGATGATGTCTTCCATTTTAGTCTTTCCTTCTCTACCCATAGATTTTTTCTTCGCCCCATCACTCTTCTCCAAAATCATGCCTCCTAACTCTTCAATTTGGTGTAAGGAAGAGTTAGCGAAAAACCAATGTGAAGACAAAATATCCTCAAAAGACAATGCAAAAATCACCAATCTCAGCTACCTACTCTGGGTAGACATTGAGGTGGTTGTAGTTTGTTTGACATCTCTCAAAAGAATCAGTAGAAAAACAAAATTTGAAATCATTGGCAGGGAAAATTGATTTTGCGGACATGTCTTCATGATGCACATGCATCATTTACAAACACAATCTTGTCAAAAGACAATGGTAATCTCATGATGCATATTTTTGGGTATGCCAAAGATGTAAGGTGAAGCCACCGTATGGTGACTTACCATACATGAGTCTACCATACGGGGTCTACCGTACAATGCATCATGGTCGATAGTGTAGTATGATAAAGGGAGTCTCCAAGGTGAAAGGAGTATCAAAGGGTAAGGGAGTGACCAAGGACAAACATAGTGACTCAATGTCGAAGGTAGTCTCCGAGGTGAAGAGAGTGATCCTAGGAAAAGGGAATGACCCATTTTTGAAGAGAGTCTCTGAGGTAAAGGGAATGATCCAAGGTGAAGGGAGTGAGACGATGTTGAAGGGAATATCTAAGGCGAAGGGAGTCTTTGAGGAAAAGGGAGTGACCCAATGTCAAAAGGACCATCAACTCGAGGAGTGCAAGCAATACTAGTAACCATTTCATGGAGTGACAGTTGGAATACTGAATTCTATTGAATCAAAAAGTGTATAAATGTCTATGGGATTCATTAGGAATTGGACGCTAAAATTCTCTAATAGTAGAATATCAAAGTGGTATAAAGTTAGGTTTCTTGTGATACAATTGTAGCTTGTGCAAAAAAGCATTATTGTTTGTATGTAACATTGGTTACTATAATACAAAGAAGACACTTGGGTTTTTTGGTGGTGCATTTTTTCCTAAAAGGGTTTCCCACATAAATTTGGTCTCCTGTGTTTATCTTGTGTGCATGACATTTTCTATGTTCTTGTTTCTTTCGTTTATCTCAATATTATGAAGTAGATTAAAACTCTTTATTATTCCCCTGTAAATTAGAATTAGGAAGACGTTTCCGCACCATTGATTTCTTAATAAGTGGTATCAAATCCAAACTAGTTTTTTGTTATCCTTGTTGGGTAGGGTTGGTCATTATATAAATGTGTTTCCAGTGGGGTTTTTCAAAGCGTTCATCTAGAAATTTAGATGGTGGGTATATCAGTGAGAATAGACATTGAAAAGTTCAATGGGACAAACTTTGAGCTGTGAAAACTTAAAGTTTAAGATATGCTAGTTGATCGAGATATGTAGATTGTTGTGTCTGGTAACAAGCCTTCACGCATGAAGAAAGAAGATTGGGATCTGGTGGATGGAAAGGCTAGAGGATTGATAAGCTTGAGCCTTGTATATTCTATTATGTTGAATGTCCATGAAGAGAAACCTACGTGTTCTTTTTGGAAGAAGTTGGGAGATATTTATCAAGGAAAATCCTTGGTAAACATGATCTTCCTAAGAAAGAAGTTTTACTCTCTGAAGATGGATAGAGGAATGGTTTTGGAAGATCATCTAAACGCATTCAATATGGTGATTGCACAACCAACATATGTTATTATGTTCATTAGTGAAGAATAGAATTGTCAGAAGTACTACCACCCAATTTAAAATGGATGAAGTAGTTGTTGCATTTCTGTTAGAGGGTATGTGTAGGAAATCTTCTGAGGTGGCTATAGAGGCCCTTATCGTTCAAGATAGATGGAAGAAAAAAAGCAAGGACATGAAGTCTGAATTTTCATGAAAGAATTCCAAAGTGAAGTGCTGGAACTGCGGGCAGACTGGTCATATCTAAAAAGATTGCAAAGAGAAGAGGAAGAAGAACAAAATGAAAAGTTCTTCTGATTCAGAGTCATCTCAGAGTGATGATGAAGATGCTTGTAGTTCTTTTTTAGCTAATTGGTCATCTAATGATGACTGGTAGATTAATTTGATCTTCATGTGAAAGATGTTTGTCACGATTCCATGTGTGACTCGACACCATAGTATACTGGGAGTTTTTGGCAATGACGTAGATTCCATGTGTGACTCAAAACCACATTTTAGTGGGATTTATTGGTAGTGATGTAGGTTTGTTTGTTAGGAAATCATCTTCATTAGTATTGCAGATGTTGGAAGGTGTCTTAGATCCAAATAAGGATATTTTTACATTTGTTGAATTACTTTTTGGAGATGTTTATCTTCATGTGGATGAAGATGTTGACATCTTCAGGGCTCAATAGGGTCTTTGATAAAGGTGTGGATTATGTTTTTATTTGGCATGTTATGGTATGTTTTTATGGAGCATATTATCTCTTTGGTTGAGAAGTTTTAGATCATGTTGTCATGTCTATGTTCCTAAGACCATGGTTGGAATTGTTAAATTAATAAAGTGATTCCACTTAATAATTAAATCATATTGATTTAATTATTAAGTCACTTATTATCTCTATTTCACTTAAGCTAAATTTTAGGCATATATTAATTAATTCTTTTATTAATTATTATTATGCAAGCTAGATTTTCCCCTTTAGGGTTTCCCTTTTAGGGTTTCAATCACCTTCATAAGGTTTGATCTATTTATATTTTGTATTCTCTCTCTAAATGAATATTTTGTCTTTCAAAACTTTTTTGTCTCCAAGCTTTTCTTTTGTAACAGGTTATTTTTCTTGCAGATGATCTTGGCTTATGAATTCTTTGAATTCTAACATTGTATTAGAGCCTTGTTGCTGCTGCATGTTTCTAAGTTTTTGAAATTTTTGGAACTCCGAGGGTTTCAAGGTTTTTCAGCTTTTTTGTGGATCTGGAGGGGATTTTTTGTTCGGCGCGCTTTGAGCACAAATGGACGTCACTGCTATGCTCAAAATGCCCAAAATCCCCTATTTCCATAAAAGACATGACCATTTTGGCCGAATTTGCATTTTGAGGCAATTTTTTTTTGCATATGCCCATTTTATGGGAATAGAAATCAAGGCAGAGGCAAGAAAAAAAATAAAAAAATCACATTTTGATTTTTTATAAAGTTTTTTTATCAAAAAAAAGTTTTTGTAAAGTTTTTTTTAAAAGCTTTTGTAAACTTTAAAAAAAAAAATTTGAAAAGGTGTGTACCTTTTTGAAAGGAATTCTGCATGCGCATGCAGTGATGTTAGTGGCCATAGATCAAAAAGTGTGGTTAAATTTAATGGCCATGAAATGGTGATACAACTTTCTTTTATTTCCATAATGAGTATTCTGTGGTTTTTTTGCTCTATATGGAGCAAATGGAGGATAATTTTTTACTTCCTTATATCGCCAGAAAGCTCTTTCCAAGGTCTATAAAAATATGGAGGTTAGAATTCTTGATTTTTCCATCTTACAGGGTTTTTCCCAGTCAAATTAAGGGTTTTTGTTTCCGGTCTGGGAGCCATATCTTGCTTATCCAGACTTCATTTTTCAACTTCTGCATGGCATCTGAAAGTTGGTTCTGTTCTCTTTCTTCTTGTATGAGTCTCACACCCAGATTTTGCTGCAAGTGTTTTTATTCATATTTTTTGCATTTTTGCAATCTGGTGGATATCTTGGATGTTTTAGGCCCTGGGATCGTTTTCAGTGAATGGGATGACTTATTTTTATCTTTTATTCATGTTTCCATATATTTCTCTCATTTGTGGGTATTGTAGACATCTATTTTTATAGCTTTTGTTTTTTGCAAACACATAGAGATAAAGTGTAATCTGATGCATGTTTGAGATCTTGCACATTTTGTACTTGATTATACTTGCACCATATTATAAAGTGCCATGGGGGGTTATATGTTTTCCCTATTTTCCATCTAACTTTGTCAAGTAGGTGTTACATCCACGACATTAGCCTCATTATCTATGTCTAGTGAGTGTTCCTTCTACGACACCATCCTTTATTTCTACTTGTACGTTCTTCATCATGCAGTTTTTCTCGGCAGTCTATTTAAGTGTACCTATCTGGTGTAGGAGCATCTAGGTTAGAAAGAATTTTGGGTTTGTAAGTTGTTTGTAAGGTGTTTTGTTCATCCACTTTTATAATGACCGAGGTCAATTCGGTGAACAAATACCATAGTTGTATAGTAGTTTTGTTTTTCAGTTTAGTGTGTGTTGAGGTAGTTTGAAAACCTCTATAAATCCAACCAAGGCTCTAGCAACCGAAGAAGGTGAAAATGCACTAAGATGAAGTGCTTGGTTTACACTGATGCTATTTAGGCCACTCAGTGATGTTTCTTGAGATTTCTTATGAGTTTCCAATTTGCACTAACACTCAGTACTAATGCTCACTTCATTTTGACCCTCGGTACTGATGCTCGGTAATGACAGTTAACAACCCAGAAATCACAGCTTTTGTCTTTTATGACCAGAATAGTCAATTGGAATGGCTCATTACATGTCACCTTGTCTTCAATAGATATTTAAACTTGTTCTAAGTGATGGGAGGTTTCTTAATGATCACCCATGCCTTCATTCATGAGGTTGGTGAAATTATTTTAAGAGCATAGAATATATATTGTTAGATGTAGACTTGGTTGAGGGAGGATAGTGTGTTTTTTTTATAAAGAGATTGAATAAAATTAATAAGAGTTATAGAGTGTGTTTTTAGTCTATCTTTGAGTGTCATTGTCTATTTTAAGTGCAAATAGATTAGTTTGTTTTTGTTTTTCAAGTTGTGAGTTCCTGTCCCATTTTGGGTAGAAAATATTACATGGCTCCTCAAGGTTCTTGAATCCATGGTGAGAACCATGTGCCTTGATGAAATTTGAGAGGAGCCCTTGTACATAGTTTTATCTTTTTTTTTGTAGGAGAGGTGTTGGACATGAAGGTGGAGTTCTTATCCCAGGTGAACTTGGTGATAGTCCGATTAGGGAAGGAAAGGGAGGGAATATGTTTTGAGTGTATTGGCTGAATGAGTTTTTTTAGCCAGGTGAATGAATCTACTTGTAGGTTAAGTGAGCAAAGGAGGAACAACTTGTTGATGGGGATTAGGTATTGAGAAAGAGGTGAAGATCACAGTGACTTCCCTTAGGTTAGGGTTGAGAATACCCTACAAAGTTTGAGAGAGGGACCTTAGAGAAGAGTCAGGTTGACTCTCTAGAAATAGAGCCACACTACCCATCAGATTGGTATCAGAGTAGAAAGATTTGGGCTTGTGTTGTTTGAGTGTTGTCTTCATACGATTCTGTAGATTCACACAAGATGGTGACAAACACAGAGCTGGCAAAGAACGTAGAAGAGAAAAAAGAGGAGAATATACTCCTGAAAGAAAAGTTGGCCAAAATGGAAAATAACTTATAAGAAGTGCAGCTTAGGACTGTAGTAGTCAATGAACTGATGAGAGAAGCTGATAGAAATGGTAAATTAGTGGCTGAGGAAGACATAATATAAGAACCAGACCCTGTGCTTCAAGAAGAACCATTCTTGAAAGCGTTAAAGCCAATGAGGGGTAAGTCCTTAAAAGGTGTGCCTCTGTTTAGTGGCAAGATGGAACCATAATTAATCATGGACTGGATAGAAGGTATTGACAATAACTTTGATTGTGATAATATAACCAAGGCTCAGAAGGTAAGAATATCCCAGACAAGATTGAGAGGAACTGCTCTCACTTGGTGGAAACTTTTCAAGATGAAAGGACCAAAGAAGGAAAGAGCTCCATAACTAGTTGGAAAGGTATGGTGACCAAAATGAAGGAAAATTATCTTCTTGATGATTATGAAGTGCAGTTGCACAAGAAAAGACAAAATATGAGACAAAAAAGACTTAGAAGCTAGTACCTATGTAGAAGAATTTCATAATCTATTCTTAAGGTCACGTGTAACGGAAGAAGAAAGCCTAAAAGTGGCTAGATATCTGAATGGTCTCAAGTAGAGTATCCAAGAAGAATTTATTCTTTTAAGCCCCAAGACAGTACATCGATGCTATTGGCTAGCCCTCAAGGTAGAGGAGAAGTTCAAAAAGAAGAAAGATTCAACCAGTCGAGGAAGAGGAAGAAATAGTAGAGGTCACAGAGGAGGATGTGGAGGAAGGAATTTTGAAAATAAGAATCAGAGTGAGTCTAAAATCACTGAGAATCAAGGATAATATAGTAACATAAGAGATGGTTAAAACCAAGGAAGAGGTTCAGGTACCAATTCAAGAGGAAGAACCAATAACCAGGGAAGAGGATCTTATTTCTCATCAATGAAGTGTTACAATTGTCAAAAATTTGGGCATGTTGCATATAGGTGTCTTGAGAAGAGTTCTACATCACAAGGAGGATAAAAGAGAATCCACTATGTGCAAGAAGAGTCTTCTAGTAGGAAGACAACAAAAGTTGCACTCGATTCTAAGATATGAGAGAATTTGATGATTCATAGAGCACTCGTAAAAACCCATCAAAGAAGAGCCAAGCCAAAGAAGGTCTCTATTTCAAGTCAAATGCAAGGTACTTAGTAAGGTTTGTAAATTTATCATAGATTCAGGTTCTACTCATAACGTAGTTTCCTTAGAAGCTATTGAAAAACTAAAGTTGAAAAAGATTCCTCATACTTATCCTTATAGGGTTACTTGGTTGAATAAAGATCAACATGTATTATTTAATGAACAATCTTGGGTAGAATTTTCCATAGGGAGATATAAGGACCGAGTGTTATGTGATATCTTTCCCATGGATGCTTGTCATCTATTGTTTGGTAGACCTTCACAGTTTGACCGAGTTGTAGTGCATGATGGATTTAATAACTCCTATTCCTTTAAGAAAGATGGAGTGACTTTCAAGATACAGTCAACCTTGGAGGAAGGTGCAGAGAAGAAAGGGGTTCCTAACCTACTGTTGGTCGGTGAGAAATAATTCTTGAAGACACTAGAAGAAGAAAATTTAGTGGGCTTTGGTTTGGTTTTCAAACCAAAGAATGAAGATGAAACAAGAGGGAAGAGTTACCTTTATAAATCCAAAGGTCGTTAACTCAATACCAGACCATATTTAGTGATGGTCAATGAGATACCCTTCCACCTTAGAGGACTATTAGTCATCATATACACTTCATCCTAGGAGCCTCACTTCCAAAAAAAATGCTTATAAAATAACTCCACAGTAAAAAGTAGAAATTTCTAACCAAATTGAAGAGTTAATTTACCAAGGGTTGATTAGAAAGAGCATAAGTCCATGTGTTGTTCCCATAGTCTTATCCCAAAATAAGGATGGTACTTGGAGTTTGTATACTGATTCTAGGGCCATAAATAGGATCACTATTTGGTATAGGTTCCCCATACCCAGGATAGAAGATTTTATGGATTATCTCGGTGGAGCTAGGTATTACTACAAAATAGATCTTAAAAGTGGATATCATCATATAAGAATCACAGGTGTAGATGAGTGGAAAAATTCTTTTAAGACTATCGATGGAATTTATGAGTGGCATGTTATGCCTTTTGGGTTGTCAAATTCCCAAGCACATTTATGAGATTGATGATTGAGGTTTTGAAGGACTTCATTGGAAATTGTAGTGTATTTATATGACATCCTAGTGTTTAGAAAAACAAAAGAGGATCATCTTAGACATCTATAAATGATAATGCAAAGATTTCATGAGGAGAAGTTGACAATCAACTAGGAAAATAATGAGTTCCTGAAACAAGAGTTTGTATACTTAGGTTTTGTTATCTTGGAAGCTAACTTGAAGATGGATACAAGAAATATGGAAGCAATCTTGACTTGGAATACACCAAATTCAGCTATAGAAGTAAGAAGCTTCCATGGATTAGCATAGTTCTACTGGAAGTTTATCAGACAGTTTAGTGAAATCAGCGCACCTATTTTGGATACCATAAAAGGAGGTATGAAAGCCAAGTTCCAATGGAATGAATAGGATGATAAGGGATTTGAATGTTTAAAGAAAAGAATAGAAAATCAACCAATATTGACACTTCCTATTTTTGACAAGTTGTTTACTATGGAGTGTGATGCCAATAATATCACTGTCGGTGTAGTTTTGAGTCAAGAAGGAAAGCCAGTAGCTTTTCATAGTGAAAAAATTAGTGATGCAAAGAGGAATTATTCCTCATTTGATCTGGAATTATATGCATTAGTGAAATCACTAAGGAAATGGAGACATTATCTCCTTCCTATAGAATTTGTAGTCTTTACCGACAACAAGGCTTTAAGTTTCCCTAATTCGTAGGATAAACTAAGCCATAAGAATATGAAATGGGTGGAGTATATACAAGCCTACACCTTAACCATAAAGCACAAGAAAGGAGTATAGAATAAGGTGGCAAATGGATTGAGTACAAGGTTTCTCATGGTACAAGACGTTCAGTAAAGAAGCATTGTTATAGAAAGCTTCAAGGATCTGCATCTAGTAGATGAAGACTTCTCAGTGGCATACAATGTATGTCAAGATTTTCAAAATCACTTTCATAGTGAGTAGCTTGAGTATACTCTTCAACAAGGTCTTTTATTTAAAGGATGACAACTATGTGTACTAAGAGGCTTAATGAGGGAGAACTTAGTACATAAGAATCATAATGGTTCATTAAGTGGACATTTTGGATTGAATAAAACTCTAGAATTGGTAAAGAGGTACTACTATTGGCAAAAAATGAGTAGGGATGTGCAAAGATATGTAGAGACTTGTATAGTCTGTCAAAAGGAAAAAAATATTTCATCTAATGAAGGATGATATCAGCCCCTTCCAATCCCAAATAGACCTTGGGAATGTCTTAGTATGGATTTTGTAGTTGGACTTCCGAAGAACAAGCAGGGAATGGATCGTATTTTTATGATTGTTGACAGATTCAGCAAGATGGCTCACTTTGTGCCATGTAAGACCACACATGATGCATGTTACATAGAAAATCTATTCTTCAGAGAAGCGGTAAGGATACATGGATTACCTTTGAGTATTGTATCAGACTGAGACTCTAATTTTATGAGTCATTTTTGGAAAACCTTGTGGTAGAAGCTTGGTACAACTGTTGCCTTTAGCTTGGCATATCATCCATAGACTAATGGTCACACTGAAGTGGTTAACCAAAGTTTAGGAAATCTATTGATATGTCTCACAAAATAATATGGACAATCATGGGATCAGTTACTTGCTCAAGTAGAATTTTCCTATAATGATATAGTCAATTGATCCACTGGAAAGAGCTCTTTTGAAATGGTATATGGGATTCATCCCAGTGGTATATGTGAACTTAGGGTTCTTTGAAGTAGTGAAAAAAAGAGTGGGTATGCTGAAAATATTTCTCAATCCATGAATGAAGTCCATGATACCGTGAAGAAAGCATTAGTGCAGAGTACAACTCACACAAAGAAGAAAGTAGATGTCAAGAAAAGAGATGTCCAGTTTCAAGTAGGAGATTTTGTCATCGTGCACATAAAAAAAGAAAGGCTATAAAAAGGGTGTTCCAAGTAAGATTCAGATGAGGAAGATAGGCCCTTGTACAATTTTGGAAAAGTATGGGTCTAATGCTTATAAAGTTGATCTTCGTACAGACATAGGATTATCTCAAATTTTCAATTTGGTAGATCTGGTGTCCTATAAGCGACCAATTCCAGAGAAAGGTCATGATTTTGCAGAAGATATAGAGGATCTCAAGGCACTAAAAATTCTATTTGCATTGAAACCAAAGGTCGAGAAGATTATGAATTCAAGAGTTGCCAAGCAGAATAGACAACATACCTACATGGAACATCTGGTCAAATGGCAAAGGCAAGCTGACTCAGAAGCTACATGGATGCTAGAAACCAACTTCAAGAAGTTAGGCATCGATCTTGACTTGGTCCAATCACCGAGAAGTTAATTTCTCTTGTTTGGGGGAGTATGGTGTAGGAGCACCTAGGCTAGAAAGCATTTTGGGTTTGTAAGCTATTTGTAAGGTGTTTTGTTCATCCACTTTTGTAATGACCAAGGTCAATTCGGTAAACAAACACCATAATTGATTAGTAGTTTTTCTTTTCAGTTTAGTGTGTTTTGAGGTAGTTTGAAAACCTCTGGAAATCTAACCAAGTATCTAGCAAATGAAGAAGGTAAAAAGGCACTAAGATGAAGTGCTCTATTTATATTGATGTTGCTCAGGACACTCGGTGATGTTGCTCGGCGATGTTTCTCAGGATTGCTTATGCATGTCCAGTTTGTACTGACACTTGGTGTTGATGCTCAGGTCATTTTGATGCTCGGTATTGATGCTCGATAATGTTGGTTAACGACCCAAAAATCATGGATTTTCTCTTTTATGACCAGAATAGTCAATTATAATGGCTAATTATGTGTCACCTTTTCTTCAATGGATAGTTACACCTATTCTAAGTAATGGGATGTTTCTTAATGATCACCCATGCCTTCATTCACGAGGATGGTGAAATTTTTTGAAGAGCGCGAGATATATATTGTTGGATGTAGACTTGGTTGAGGGAGGATAGTGTGTTTTTTTTATAGAGAGATTGAAGAAAATAAATAAGAGTCGTAGAGTGTGTTTTTAGTCTATCTTTGAGTGTCATTGTCTAGTTTAAATGAAAATAGATTAGTTTGTTTGTGTTATTTAAGTTGTGAATTCCTGGCCCGTTTTGGGTAGTAAATATTACATGGCTCCTCGTGTGATATAACTTGGAGGTACTATATCATTGGAAAATGGAAGCGCTTACATTTTGGACTGGTTTATTCCTTCGAGTAAGTGGTTTGGGGTCATGTCAAGATCCTTGAGTGGGTCTATGACTTGGATCTAGATTTTCCCCTTGTTCTGCCCCATTTCCCACTTCTCTCTGGCCTATTTCTGGCATTTTGACCTACAAATCTGAGATTCTTGACCTCAGGGTCAAAGTCGACCATTTTGGGTCAAGGTCGACCTTCACCCTAACCTAGGTCAAGGTCAACCTCAACCCTAACCTAGGTCAGAGTTGACCTTGATTCTAACCCAGGGTCCATATTTCAAGTTTTTGGGTTTTCAGATGTCAGGCTTCGAAAGGATTTAATTCCCACTTCCGGGTCAACTCGTTTGGTCTTCAGGGAAATGACTCTTGAAATTATATTTAATATAGGCCCACTTCTAGGGATATAGGTCTAATTGTAATTTAATTCTCCCTTGTAGGCCTCTCTAAAATATTGTTCCCTAGATTCATATATAAGGAAGCCTTCTCCTCTCATTTTCTCTAACCAAAAATGAACCATAAAATCATCAACCAAGCAAGAGAGATCAAAGTTAAATCTAAGTGTGAAGGAAAAGATAAGAAGAAAGAATTAAAGAAAGCTAATTGAATAAATCATTTACTCTCAAGCATCCAAGAATTCAAGCACCTTCAAGCAGTCAATTCATCAAGGCGATCCATTGGTAGCCTTTTAAGGATTCAAGCTCTATGGAACCCTCTTGTTGAATATTTCTCTATCCACATTCCATGCAAGCTTCTTCCTATTCCAAGGTCCATTCAAGATTGGTGTTGAAGATCTACAAGAAATTGATTTGAGACATCCTACATTTGAAATTCTACATCCATTTGGTGCATACATACTTGTGGATCCACAGATTTGAATTCACCACAAGGGTTTCTATACAAGCCATGTGAATTTGTTCATTTACTTTATTTATCTATGCAATTTCAATTCAATTATAAGGTTAATTCCAAAAATTGGGTTTGACCAAGGAAAACCACTTCTCCCCAAAAAACAAACCATTTTTCTTGTAGGGATAGGTTTGGAACAATGAATTGGAGTGCAGATCCAGATACCCTTTTTGAGAAATTGTCAAGATCCAGAAATAGATTTTTTGTCAGACTGTGCGGGTTAGAATCAGACTTTGTGGGTCAAAGATGACATTCATTTTTGGGTTAAAATTGGACTTGAGCCAGATTCAAAAAATATTTTTGGGTTTTCTTTGTCTCTGCATTTATGTTCTAGATCCAATTGCAGAATTCCTAGAAAATGAGTACAGACAATCAAAAATAGCATTCTTCAGATCTGTTGCATTTTTAGGTTAGTAGTTGTCTTCAATTCATTTTATTTAAAGTTTTAATCTTCCTAAATCTATTACACGATGTCTTTTATAAAACAAAATTTAGTGTTTTTCTCTTTATCCCTATCCTTAATAGGTTGATTCATTTATGCATTAATCCTTTCTTTGGGGTTAATCAATTTGGATCTTCCCTTTATGAAATTTTGGGTTAAGAGGATAATCTTACCATCTCCACTATCTCAATAGTACATTCAATTTCTACTCCACATCACTATTCGTATCTTACATTTTGATCCCTCCTCCATTTTAGAACTTACAATTTATATCATTTATGCCTATATATATATATACACATATATATATATATATATACATATATATATATACATATATATATACATATATATATGTATATATATATGTATATATATATACATGTATATATATACATACATATGTATATATATATATA
>MU224029.1:154354-166041 GCA_018584345.1 Thuja plicata | reverse complement strand
TATATATATATACTCTGAACTATAGGCCTAGTTGAATATTGTATTACATTTTCCACTGAACTATAGGCCTAGTTGAATATTGTATTACATTTTCCACAGGAATTTATTTTCATGTACCATATGATAAAAATTACATGTACAAAATTTGACAAGTAAGCTTGTTAAGCTTATTTTCACATTGAGACATTGAATCTAGAGTGGTTAGGGTGAAACTTTGGACAAGTAAGCTTGTCAAGCTTATTTTTATATTGAGACATTGAATCTAGAGTGGTTAGGGTGTAGAATTCCATAAATCTTTTGAGCCATGTATTGATTGGTTCGGTATGAATTTTTATTTTCAGACTAAAATATTGAATCTAAAGGGGTTAGGTTGCAAAAGTTAAGAAACATTATGAGCCATGTATTGATTGGGTTAAGTATAAATTTTACTATTATAATATCTGTATTATTATTGAGTTTGTGTATAAAGATCAATATAAGTATCTTAATTTTAAGAGTAGGTCACATGTTCTCGATTGTGATATTTTTTTTCCCCTCCCTAGTCGCTCTAAAAATAGACCCAATTTCAAACATGTGCCAGCATAGGCATTTGTGTTATTTTCAATTGGCCATTAGTTATCATCCTAACTTCAAAATTACCTTGTAAACTCTATACAAAGAAAATTGTCTATCATACATAAGTTTTAAGATAAAATTTAATAGGTCAAGCATTATTAAGCATTCACATAACATCTAATAATTCACCATATTGAACACAAAGATACACCAACCTACATCAAGTATGATTTCATGTTGATTATATTTGGTTATTATGTTGTTGCACCAACTCTCAAAGGAATTATGTAAAGAGCATTGCATCACCACCATTTTTATTCCTAAGGTATAATTATCTAAATTTTGCATTTCTACTATTACTGGGGATTTTTTCATTGTAAGGAAAATCTCTCTTTTACGTCAATCATAGTTGTTGGGGGGTAAGAACACCAATACAGGGCTTGAATTAGGTAGTCCTCTATAAATTCCAATACTTCCCCTAGTTTGTGTAATTTTATGTTTATATTCACTAACAAATAAGGTTACAAGAGCATAGTGTAGATAATGACAGATATTCCCATATTTGAAATAGGTGAAACCACCTAAACTATTATTCCCTACAACCATGCTTGACACAATTTTTGTAAATTCAAATAGACAAACATATAGAACATCCTAAAATTGAATCTACAATGGATACACCCTTAGACTAGGGTCCTCAACAACCGCGACCAACATTTTCATCCCTAGAGTGTAGCTATAGGATCCTTTGTTGTCATTTAACATTTTCATGCACATAATTTCATTGCAACAAAGGAAAATAAATCCAAGTGTTCAACTCTCTTATTAGGACTGTAACTAAACCTATTTATGTTCTTATTCATTTTATGTGAAGATTTTAGATCCTAGTTTATATCCATAGGCCTAGAATGTCATTTCTCTATATATTAGTTTGTTCAAGTAAGTATTTCAACATTATTACAGATTATTTTAAAAGTCAAACTTTGATTACAAAATCATGTGTTTACATGCACTTTAATATAAGTTATCATTACTGGAAACAAGTCAAATATTACTATAGAAATTGGCATTTTCATAAATGATTCCTTGCCTTACCATTGATAGAATAAATTATTCTAGACCTCATTAGGATAGAGGAATCATGTTACTAAATACATGTTACACAAATAGTAATCTTTGCATCAATTATATAACAAATTAATTAGATCTCATGTCCAAGGAATGTTGTCTTATTTGATAACAGTAAGTAAAAGGCATCATATTAAAATTTTATATAACTTCAATTATTTCTAATTGAGTGTGTAAATAAAAGGGTTTAATGAAAAAAATTCTTCTACAAGCTTTGGGATATTTTAGAATATAGACAATGTAAAATTGAATGGCGAGCCCCAATGTTTTACACTTAAAATGAAGGTGCTAGATCTTACTCACCAAAATTTTCTGAAGAAATCATTTTTTATTTTGTTTGGCCCTTTTACATCATTTTAAAGCCACTGTTAGCTAAAATCACCCTTAATCTATTTTAAATATTTAATTAATCAAATAAATAGTGTTAGTGTGTTTATTTATTTAATTACACTTAGGCTTATTAAGGCTAATTATTCGTCTATGCTTACTCGACACTTGTTCACACAAGGTTGTCATCATTTAGGAGTCGTCAAGAGTGGTGTTGATTCTATTTTGACACATCATCCTAGCTTAGTGGGAGGCAACTCACCACTACTCATTGAGTGTTTGATTTGACTTAAGATTTGACCCAATCACTCGCATCTATAAGTACACTTCTTTTTTGAGCTTAATGCATGCCAAATTTTCTCTTATTTTTTGTTGTTGTTTAATTTAATCTCTTAGACCTAGGTAAAATCTACATGGTATCAGAGTAGATTGAGATTTTCTAAATACAACAAACTATGTTTGACCAAGGGTTTTGAACTAGTATGTGCCTATGTTGTCTTGATATTATAACACCCCGACATCTCTTGCAAAAAATTGTGATGCAAATAATTTACAACACATTCAAATCCAGAAACTCTTAATAGTTATCTCTCGGTAGTTTTCATGCGGCACTCGGTCACTGTGTGCATCCTGTCTACCTTGGCTTTCACACATTTTTTGATGAAGTAATTTTTTTAACCATAAAACTTTTTTGGAGGATTAATTTTGTAACAGGGAAAAATTCATTTTCTTATAACTTCTGTTCACGAACTCAAAATTGCATTCTATTTTTTGCAAAAGGGAATTTTTTTGTGACAAATCTAAAGGAAACACTTGTACACTATCATTATAAAGTTCCATTTTTAGTTTTTTGTTGGGGTTTGATTACAAAGAACTCCATCTTTAAAGTGCCAAAATAAGGGGAAACCAAATAATCTAAGGGAAATCTTGTTGTATTTTCTATTTATTTTTTTGTTGGATCATAGTGATCATGTCTCTCACAAATAATCCCTTCCATTCGAGTATTCTACATAATTCTTATAATAAATAGAAAATCAAATGTGGATATTATGGAAAGTATAGGCATACAATAGAAGAAAGTCGCTTTCGTCAAATTGAAGAAATGCAACAAATTATTCTCAATCATGGTATTTCCTTACCCGATTCTCCAACTCATACAGAAAGATCATCTAGTGTCACTCTTCCATCTATTGGGACACCACTTGTTGCTACATCTGAATCTAGTATTCACTCATTTGTGAGTTTTACAGATTCTTTTTATCAGGTATTTTATATTTTCATACAAAATCCACCACATTTGGATACATATCTATAAGAAATAGAATCTTTATTTGTAGAGTCCCTTCTTATATATTTGGATGACACCATTGAGTAAATTCATCTTCTATTTTGTGATTACTTTCAAGAAGTTGCATCAGCATTTCTATCTTTGGACATTTGTCTTACCTCTCGTACATAAGCTCCTATCTTGACATATTGTGTAGACATTCATGAGTTTCAATATCCAAATTAGTTACCTTCATCAGTAGCATTATCATATTCTCATCGGTCTAGAAATGACCATACTCCATGGTCCCTATTCTATAATATTTCATGGTACATGATACATCACACATCAACATTGTCTTGGATACCTTTGAGTATCATTTGAAGGAATCAGTGGCATCATTTTAGTTTGGTTATGTGCAACATTAAAAGACCATCATCTTGCTTCCTACACATTCCTATTTGGAATGGGAAGTAACCTTGCACACATTTATGTTTTTTCTTCCCAAGGGAGTAATCTTGTTCAACATTCATAGATCATCCTTAGTATATAGTTTCGAGCATCTACCTACACTACATGGAATTCGTCACTTGATATATTTTGAGGGGTCAATTGATCTTCTCTTCTTTCACTCCTATGTGGAGAAAATATTGAACATTGTGATATAAGTATTGGAGTTGATTAAAAACTCAAACCCACATCTCCCAAGGATCACCTTCCTGAAAACACTTGTCACAAAAAGAGAGAAGCAAAAGCTATGGATTCTAGAAACAACAAATTTGAGAAAGAGGAAACATCCTCAATTGATTCAATAATAGAATACATAATAATTAAAAAATAAAAAGAGATCAATCCTTATAAAGGAGTTCAAACACCAAAAGGTGGAGAAACCTAGGTTGCATGAATAATTAATAAAATAATGAATTATAACATGCCTAAAGTTTAGATTAAGTAAACTAGAGATAAAATTGTGACTTAATAATTAAATTAATAATGATTTAATTAATAAGTTAATAAGGTGTCTTAATATTTAAGTCAATAATGATTTAATTAATAAGTAAAAATACCTTTTTACTCTAACACCCCCTAAAGATAAACTTAGGGAGAAGATAAAAACCTAGAAACAACTACCAAAAGCAAGAAATGTGCCCCGACAACAAGGCTTGATCAGGTACCCAAGTACAAAAAAATCTTTTTAAAGAGGAGAAAAAAGGAGAAAACCTAGTGGGAAAAACCCTTCTCTAAAAAGAGATGAAGACTAGTGAAGGATTGAAGAATCATCCAACTAGATAATGTCCCAAAACAATAGGAACAAAGGAAGAACATGTAGAACACCTTTAAAGCATGAAGCTGCAAACACTATGAAAGAATAACTACTGGAACCTCCACTCTAATAGAAAATGATCAGGTAGAGAAGACTTTTAATAAATTTTGAAGAGTTGATCAATAAAATATAGAAGGATGCCTCCAAAACATGAATGAAAGAGTTTTTATATGGTAAATTATCCATCTCACTGAAATGCATAGGTACCTAGCCACTGCATCTACCGAGTATGTAGGAAAAAATAATAAATACATAGATCACTCCATTGAACCAAGGAAGCATTAGATCCAACAAGAGATAGCCCCATAATTCTGATCATGGAGAGGTATGACAGGTACACTGAATCAGACTACCAATAATAACTACATGATGAAGAACAAGGAACATAGAAAGTGCAAAATAAAGTACAAACACATATAAAAGATGGTGGCATGGAAGGATCACTCTATTGACACACATCATGAGGCTAATGGAATGGAAGGAACACTCACTTGAAAAAGTTAAAACAAACCTCCCCATGGCACTTTATAATATAGTGCGACTACAAATAGACATAAAATAGTCCAAGATCCCAAGCATGCATCAGATGACACTTTATCCCAGTGCGTTTGTAAAAACAGAAATGCGACATAAAAGATTCTACAATATTCAAGAATGACATAAATCTAAAGAAACATGAATAAAAACTAAAAAGGAGTCATCTGAAGCAAGGAAAATGATCCCAGGACCTGAAACATCCAATATATCCACTAGATTGCAAAAATGCAAAAAACTAAATAAAAACTATCCAAAAAATAATATGGGTATGAGACCATGAAATAAGATAGATCATAGAACCATCTTTCTAACGCCATGTGCAAGTCCAAAAATAGAGTCCAGATGAGAAAGATATGGCTCCCGAAGTGCAAAAAGGAACCTTGAATTTGACTGGTGAAAAAATCTACTAGACAAGAAAATAAAAAATGCAAACCTAGGAAATCAGGTCGGGCTAGGAACCATTTTTTCGATGGTATCTTGTTTGGCAAAAAATGCCTCTGTTTGCTCAAGTCACCACCAAAAAATTGAAAATAGCTCCAAAATTAGAAGAGAACCATGAAACCCAAATTGTCATGCAAAAAAAAAGAACTTTTTTTTTCAAAAGAATGGTGGCATGAATTTAGAGGCAGCACAGAAACTGACGGGGAGTGAAAACTGAGGTGAATATTTTTCCTTGAAAAGCATGCTAAAGTCACCCATGCAAAAAGAGGGCCCAAATTTCATATGGGTCCAAATTGGACATACCTTATATGAAAATAGGGGTTTTGGGGCCTTCTTGATGCAGCCATGATGTCATTTTTTGCCCAAAGTGCCTTGGAAAATAACTCCCCCCAAATCCACCAAAATCAAAAGATAAAAACCTCTAAAAAACACAAATCTAAAAAACAAGGCCAAATCTCTCATGAAGAGAATAGAGACATGAAGATCTGGAGCTCTGATACCATATTGGAGTTGATTAAATCTCAACCTCACCACTCCCAAGGATTTCTTGCATGCAAACACCTGTCACAAAAAGAGAGAAGGAAAATCTATTGAGGCCAGAAACAACAGATCTTGAAAGAGGAAACATCCACAATTGATTCAATAATATAATGTAAAGAATAATTAAAAAATACAAAGAGATCAATCCTTATAAATGAGATCGAGCACCAAAAGGTGGAGAAACCTAGGTTGCATGAATAATTAATAAAAGGACTAATTTTAACATGCCTAAAGTTTAGCTTAAGTAAACTAGAGAAAAAATGTGACTTAATAATTAAATCAATCATGATTTAAACTTAATAATTAAATCAATAATGATTTAATTAATAAGTGAAAAGGTGTATTAATAATTATTTAATTAATAAGTGAAAATACATTTTTACTCTAACACAAAGTATTTAATAGTAGTCTGTGGGGGGGGGGGGGGGGTTATCATGTGTCCTTCATCTAGTACTCTTATTCTTCTTCAGTTGTAGATGACATTACATCATATCTCTTTTTGGAGGGAGGTTTTGTTCCCACTAGGATTTCCTCATTTCTCCTTGTTTTTAACTTATTTTTATTGTACATGGGTGCCTCATCATGCTAGTAACAGGGAGCCATTTTTTTTTTATCTTGTCCTCCTAAGTTACACTTAAGGGTGTGTTAGTATATCTATTTATTTAATTATACTTAGGCTTATTAAGACTAATTAGTTATCTATGCTTACTCAACACTTGTCCACACAAGTTATCATCATTTAGGAGTCATCAAGAGAGGTATCGATTCTATTTTGACACCTCATCCTAGCTTAGTTGGAGGCAACTCGCCACCACTCATTGAGTGTTGCGTTCGACTTATGATTCGACCCAATCACTCAAACCTATATGTACACTTATTTTTTGATCTTAATTCATGTTGACTTTTCTCTTGATTTTTTTGTTGTTCTTTAATTTAATCTCTTAGATATGGGTAAATTATACAAATAAGATATTCAAGAAACATTATTTTCTCTATTCTTGAGTTCAAACTTATTTTTAAGAACCCTCATGCCTATTTTATTTTATTTTATAATACATTAGAATGAAAATAAATTGATTAATGAGAAATGAAATGAAGAAAATAATATTAATATGCAAAATAAAAAATAGCCTTATTAGACTTACAATTTACAACGATTTTTTTTTTTGTCACACTCTATACTCATAAATGACTTATAAATCTGTTAGAATTTAATATTCTTGACTCAAAACAGTAAATTTGTGATATTCACCTTTGATCTAATAAGTACCTCTTTAATATTAGAATGTACATTCTTCATACAATCGCCAAACAATTTTTCTGGAGATTTTTTAACTTTAACACCCAAATCCAAAAATTTAAAAAATACTTCAATTTTGAGAAAAATGTATTGTGATAAGTGAATTTAAAATAGGTAGACATAAACATAAGGAAAAGAAAATAAGTTACATGATAACTGCAAACAATTAGTGCATCGTATAGCTTTGGAAATAGAAATTATTTATAATACTAGTAATGTTCTAAAAATTAAGAAAAATCAGGTTTTACAGGTACCGGAAACCCAAAGTTTACAAACAATCAGATAAAGAGTTTAAGAACAACATAAACAAACAGAAACAAAAAAAAAAGAAGGGGGATGACGACACTCCTAAGCCAAAAAAACCAGACTAGACACCTAAATAAGATAGCCAAAAGAAACCACCTACTGCCAACCATGAAAACCCCAGAGGGTTTCATCCATCTTCACATCCAACTCTATCATCTTAGCCACATTGGATTTAAGCTCTTGAATATCCTTGCTGGACGAGGAGGTCTGGTTCATCTTAGCTCTTGTTCTTGAATTTGAAACTTTACCCTTGATAGTAGTGGGATGATTAGGAACAAGATTCTTCAACATGTTAACCAAAATATAGAGGTTCTTATCATGTTAACAACAATACTAGTAATGTTGTTTGTGAATATTTTTTTTATAATAAATTTTTTAATGTATTTTCCAATAATATTTTGGGATAAATAGGTGATGCATTTTTTCTTATTTTATCTATCTTCTTTGTCTATTTTTGTCTTTTTATTTTTCCTTTCTGGCATTGTTTCCAACATTTGGAATTAGAGAACTAGCCTCTATTTTTAGTTTAGATTTATTCCAAAAAACTAGTATCATAACCCAAGGTCTTAACTGGTATTGGCTAATGAAAAATTGTTTAAGTAACATGTATGACCAAAGGAGATATAAAGAGTAAGAAATATATAGCATCCTATCATGAGGATAACTATGACATGTTGGAAAAACTATCTTGACCATATCCCTTATGCTGTCAGAGCCTATTCTTGTATCAAGAGTTGATCTGTGGCAGGATCAATGAGAACCAAACCCATTCATAAGAAGACCAAGGGCCCATTGACATAATGAATACATGTAATATCATAAAGAAAGTGGAGAAGTAAAAAGATTCAACAATAGAAAAGTAAAAGTGTTCTTTGAGGAAAATAAAACAACTACAAAAATAGAATGTTAAATCTACAACAACAAAGTGTTGAATAGAAGATCAATAGTTATAGTTATAGTTAAGAATCGTGTTCTCATTTTGTAGTTTGTTCTATTTCATTTATTTCTAATAATTGATATCAAAATAATACTATCTTTGTTTAAATAGGAGATTCACAATGGGTTACCTAAAACCCACTTTTTCTTAAGGATAAGAATAAGAATGAATATAAAATAAAAATATAATGATAAGATAATATAATAATAATTTATATTTAATTTAATTCTACTTTTGTAAAAAGGTTAATAAAATATACAATTTGATAATAAGAATATATTAAAATACAATAATATCATTATTAATTAAATATTAATAATAACTAGACATTAATAGTATAATAATAGTTTAAATTAAATAATAAAAAAATATGAGGTCTTTGGACGTCCTTCACATAAACTTTTCAAAATATGGATACAACACTTTTGACATTAAAAAGGGAACATTAAACTTACAAACACAAGTCAATGTGAAACATTTTTTCTCTCCCTTTCTATCCAAATATGACTCACTATTAATAATAGTTGAGTTTCATACGTGGTAATGGTCATCTACTAAAAGATTAAAATTATATAGTTTTTTAGAGTAAAACTTTGTAGCTATCATAGTTGTGGGTTTTAAAAATTTGATTTGATGTCATGTCATGACTGATGAAGAGGTTTTAGGATTTTTTAGGGTAGGTCTTCGTGCACCTTCTTAGTTTATTTTTTCTAGTATCCTTTCTCAACTAAATGATAAGCAATTGGTGAGATGGTGCTATACATACTAATATTTTCTTGGTTATTTTTGGCTATCAATCCTCTTAAATAGTATTTTTACATGAATTTATTAATATTATTTCTTTCAAATAAATAAATATGAGAGGGAAAAAGGTGAAGACACATGTATTTCAACCCCTCATTTCAATGGTTATGTTAATTTTTATACAGCTAATAATCTACAAAAAGGAGAAACATTCTAACTTATTCTTTTTCGCTAGTTAAAAATTTACATGGGAACTCTCCATCATTAAACACAATAGTTACATAAGGAGCAACATGAAAAATATTAAATTAGACAATGTCTATCCAGAATCACATTGTAACTCTCACTACATTTTTAATTTATCAATTAAATGAAAAATTAAAATAATTTAAAATCTAAATGTTTTTCTTCCTTATTTTTTATTTAATTAATAAATAGGAAAAGGTATAATCAAAAGTGCAATATAAAAAAATCCATGGATCCCATTTTGTGGCTTGTTTCCTTATGATAAAAGGTCATGTAGCTACATAATTATGAGTGGCTCAACATCTTTATATGAAATCAGTCGTGTGAATTGTATCATACATTGAGACAAACATTGATGCTCCATATTCATGTCAACATTCAATAAATCATCCATATTTTCATTGGTATAATACTAGCAATCGCACCTTAGTGTGCAATGGGAATGCCATAGAGTTATGGAAAGGTCATTTAAGTTTTTGTCCCTTTGTTTTTCGCTTCCTCTCATCCTCTTTAGATCTCCTTATCTTTATATTTTTTTGGTTTTGTTAATGTAACTTTTTATAATATTTTGATATTATAGACTATAAATTATAACTATAATAAACAAATCTTTGAAAGATTTAAAACTAGATTACTAAAAATTAAATTTAATCCATTGCCATCTAGTTGTACCCTGAAAAATGTTTAAGAAATTCACTTAAAGTTCAATGGTAGTTGCATTGTATACCCTAAATTTTTCTTACTCTACGGGCGATTGTATATCAATTTACCTCCAAAAAATTGGTGCATTTGGTTGAAACATATAAAATCTCTTATCATGACCATCGTATCTGAAGGGAGGACGATGTCTATGACAGAAAATTATATCCCACCACATTCTGCTACATAATGCCAATGAGGGTTAATATCCATTTCATGACCGGAGTACTGAAAGAAAGAAAATGCCACATAAGTGGTTGCAATAACTTAATCTGTGGCCGTTTCTATTTGTAACATCCATTTCGGTGTTCCACTTGCATACATGGGGCTTATTCAACATCACAGTACAACATCTCCTACAACACTGTGCAGAGTGGAATGACAAATTACCAGAATGCAATGTTTTCATACTTCCAGGGGCTTTGTACGCATCACACTCTCTTGGCTTGCCGAGGCCTCCTAAAGTGTATGAAATCATTCATTACATGAAGGGCATAGCGCTAGATTTCGATCCTTGGTCTGTAATGTATTGCTCTAATTTGGGTTATGTCATTCTTGGAAGAGTCATTGAGAAACTCTTTGGAATGAAATATGCAGACTATATGCACAAAGATATTGGCCGAAACACCAGAAGATCGTCTGGTCGAAACACCGAAAGATCATCTGGCAGAAATGAAGTTCATTGCCATGGCTTTAACAACATCAAAAACCTCCTACTCTCCATATTTATAGGCCAAGGTTACGTCAATGGAAGCTATGGCTTCGTGAATTGACTCAGGTAGGAAAATTCAGTCCCACTCCACATGGTGTGAGGTAAGAAACTATTTGAATACGGTAGAAATAAATGACCGAGGCCAGGAAGATGTATTTGGTAAACATGATGTATAAAGCGATAAAAAGCTTATGGGTAGAGTTATTCCAATGGTCGTCCATCCTCTTTGGTGTGCAATGGGTACACTGAAGAGGTGTAGAAGGTCATGTAGGAAAATTTTGGGCCTATTCTTTGCATAATTTTATGGCGTGCGTGGGCTCATGTTATGTTTTCAATAGAGGGAGATGGAGAGATGGAGAGATTAGGATAGAAAAAGGAAGAGATGGATATAGAATGAGGGATAGGTAGAGGAGGAAAAGCAAGCTCCAAGAGGGATAAGAAGATAGAGATAGGGGACAGAGATAAAGAGGAAGAGAGAGATGGAGATGAAAATGGAGATAAATAGGGAGAGGTAAAGAGAGAGAAGTGAGAGAGGGAGAAGTAAAAATGTGGAGAGAGAGAGAGAGAGAGAGAGAGAGAGAGAGAGAGAGAGAGAGAGAGAGAGAGAGAGAGAGAGAGAGAGAG
>MU224029.1:135546-145983 GCA_018584345.1 Thuja plicata | reverse complement strand
TCTCTCTCTCTCTCTCTCTCTCTCTCTCTCCTAACATGATTAAGAATACATTTTAATTACCAAACTAACTATAGTATAAATAATACAATGAGAAAGGATCCTCAAAGGATCAAAAACAACTCAAGGGCTTAAGGTTAAAATTAATAGTCCAACGGGAATCATCTTGAAGACGATGTGTTGATTCCTTAAATCTGGCTAAGTCTGAAATTTCCTTAAAAACCACAAAATCCATAATGTTTATCTTAACTCCTATGAAGCTGAAACCATTCTCAAACATCCTGAAAGTATATACATAAAATATAACTCATACTTAAATGTTACATTTTATGTTTGGTCCTGGTACTAAAACTGGCCTGTCAAGGCCTGTTGGATTTTTATTGCCACATTTGGCTTGCATGTTTTATTCATTTGGAAACTCTATGTAGGGCACAGACCCTATGGCTTGAATTCTACAAGCCTTAGGATAGCACAATGCAAGCCATAGGGTGTGGGCCCTGCACCCTATGTCTTATTGGGGACCAAAAATGAAATTTTCACCTTCTTGGTTCTCCATCTTTGTGCATATACGCAATAAGAATCATCTATCCCCATGAAGCATAAAATTGCAATGAAGATGCAAAGTCCATCAAATGAGAATATGATAAAAAACCATAGAACTTGATAGAGAAGACACAACACAACAACTTGACTATGTGAATCCCTAATGTATTATCTAGTGTACTTGGAGATAGAAACAAGTCCCTACACCACACATACCTACAATAAGAGAAGGAAATAAGGAAATGGCATAGGAATACGACAAAAAAATTCAAAATAAGGGATATACAAGGGGTATCAAAGCCCAAAATTTAAAACACATTCCAAGAGACACATTATAACTATAGATCAAAGCTTATATGTAGAAAGTAAATATCTTACATATAGTAGGTAACAACCTATAAGCTAATGCATGAGTTTTGGTAGGGGAACTTAGTTCACATAAGAAGAAGGTATATCATCACTATAAAAAATGGAACCAAACTCATATTTAAGGTGGAATAAAAAAATTATATCATATATGTCAGATATTTTCATAGTATCCTTGGCACAAAGAAACAAGAAAATATGCAACCTATATCCTAAATTGCAAAATAGGTTAAGGAAATGCCTCAATTACAATAAAAAAGCCATGACAATGCGATATCGTTAAAAATATGTTATGAAGAAAATGCATAAATATTTCCCAAGGCACAAAAATAATTTGGCATGAGATAGATATTGAATAGGAATCTAACAATGATTTTGTTCAATAAGAAGGAAATCGACCAAAGAAAAATAAAGAAATGACCAACAATATAAGATTTATATAATGTATATAAGATTGCAGATTTTATGTTTATAATTTTCCAAATAGAAAAGGCCGAATCGAATAATAGAGGATGTTCCTCAAGACTTGCAAAAAGAGAATCAAAGATTCAAAATAATTCAATCCAATAATTCTAAATTGAAAACCATAATCACATGAACAAAGAATCAGTAATCCCCAAAAGAAAACTCAAAACCTCATAAAGAGCCCTAGAAGAAAATAACGAAAAGCCACCAAAAGAATCAACCAAAAGGCACTCACCAATAATAAAATAAGATTGAACCAAAAACTCTACAATATAATACCATTATTAAAATCATACTAACACTCATGAAAACAACAAATGTATAAATGAATAATTACTTCTTACACAACAAGAAAATATTCCACATCAAACAGTATAAATTCACTTATTAAACTTAGTAATTAAATTAAAAGTGGCATTTAATGTTGTATTACTAAATAATATTACTAATTAAATCAATAATAAGTAATATCAACTAAATATTATTAACAATAGATAAGTTAGGGAAGATCAACGATAGATGGGTAGTAACTTGTTCAAGAAGAAAAAATGAAATGGAAGAAAGGATGTTGGAAACTATGGATGAAAATCTCAGACCCACCAAGATGATATGGAGAGCATGATAGAGGAGACTCCTTCCAATGTACAGTGAATGTTTTGGTAGATATCAAAAGGGATGTGTAAGTATTGGAAAAAGTAACCTTGATTGACAGAGTAATTGGGAACAATTGATCATTTAATGAAATGTAGGATTGGGTAAGAGAGATGTGGAGGGATATCTCAGTAATAAATTTCCTACCAAATTTTTTTTATACTAGAATTAAAAAATGAATAATAGAGGAATGAAGTGTTTGAAAAGGATCCTTGGAAGATCGACAAGGGTTTCATCTACATTCATAAGTGGTGCCCTAATATTTATCTAAAAACATCATAGCACTAGGATCAATCGTTCTATATATGGATTTATAATCTCCCTTACAAATACTAGTTTGATGAATTCTCATATAAAATAGGAGGCACAGTGGGCAATGTAATTAACTTAAACATGGTAGACGGGGTGGGGTTTTTCTATTAAATGATCTTAATGATTTTTGTGAAGAAAATTCCATCCAAAATTAGTCTCAAACTAGATGCTAGGAGATTGTGCCAAGAGGTTAATATTGAACAGATGAAATATTTTTGTTTTCAATGTGGAAATTGATCTCATAATATATCCAAATATCTAAAACCCCAAACCAAGATCTAGAAACAAAAGGTGTAAAAGGACCACCCTCCTTCATTTCGATTATAGGAATATCATGAGATGGATAATCCATTGGTGATTGTCCGTTACAAAAATCCAATTCTAGAGAGAAAGGGAAACCTCATCAATCAAGGCAAAGTCTCCCCTGGTAGCTGATCCCTCCAAATTGGGCCTTCGCAACACTAATTTCTTTGCAGGGATATGGCAAGAAGATATTGCCTATAAATCCATGTCAACAAAAGATCAAGAGCCTTGCATCTCCCAATATTTACAAAACATCTATTCGAAATGAGTTGAGTAACTTAGAGGGGAGGGGTGAATCAATTACCACAAAAACAAATCCAAGTCCCTTAGATGTCTTAAACAAATCAGACACTGTTGCTTGGTTAACATAGATATTTCACTGTGACTCAGTTAACATAGAAAATATTAAGATATTAACTGTGATTATCGTAAGTAATTATTTCCAAAAACACAAATCCTAAAGAAAATGAAATATACACGAATAACACAAAGATTTAACGTGGAAACCCAATATGGTAAAAACCACCAATAGCAACTAGTCACTATTTTTAACTCTTCTAAAGTAAGCCCTGTTATGATCCAACCCTCTTAAAAGTTACAATAACACACTCTTAGGTGTGACCTTCTTAGAGGATTTAATCACCCTGTAAGGAGTGGCCTTGTGAAAGGTCTTCAAACACTTCAATGTAGAAATGTCACCTTGTCAAAGGATTTATAAAAGAATGTTAAGTCTACTATGTTAAGATATTTCATCACTACTACAATTGTTAGAGAGTAACAATGGATTGACCTATTTTGATAAGCAACTATCTTTGTTGATTTAGATCTTTGTTCTACATTAAGTACCTGATCCTCACTAATCGGATATTCAGTTGCAGTCCTCTGTATTTTGTCTTCAATCATAATCACATCTGAATTTGCTTTCACTCTTCATATCATACTTCACATGTAATTCCACATCACCACTATTATCTCACTCAATTAAATCCAAACTTGAACTTACATATATATATGTTAAGCCTTGTCAATTCAGCCTTGATATCCTTCCAAATAAATAATAAAACTCACGTTTGTTGGCTGCATATAACTAATTATCCATAAAATATAATCCATTTATAGTCAACTGATACTAACTATTTTGCTCGGTTAATACTGAAATCCTTCAATGCCTGACCAACACTGCAATGCCCGAGTGAACTTGGTTAGAACTAAAAAACACTTTGGTCATCTCCAAAGCCTGAGAGAGCTTGGCAGACACTGGCTATGCTCGGATATGATTAGACATTTGTGTAAACATCACTATACTTTTGTAAACATTAATGAAAATACACAATTGAATAATTGTCATCAACAATCTCCCTCTTTGGCATTGATGGCAACACAACATGTCATAATACAAAGAATTATAGAACAGAAGACAAAATAATTAAATATTGTTAATGTCCTTAGCTTCATTCTAATTCGCATCCAAAACTCGCTCAATCATTGAAATACATATTTCTCCCTCTTACATTAATCTTTGTCTCTAATAAATTTCTCCCTCTGTCATCAATCTCTCCATCAGTAATCTCTCCCTCTCTCATGAATATTTATGACATACAGTAATATCTCCCTATTGGACAACCAATGCCAAAGACACCAACTGACATATCCAATGAATTTGTAATGTACTTGTCTATACTGATTCATATGCAATAAGATCTAAATATGTGCATTAACATGTTAATTATATTATGTATCTTGGTTGATGCATCACTAAACTATATTTTAGTGAGCCTTAGTTAGGGGAATTACCCCTATCTTTCCTCTAAGATAAAAAAAAATGAATCCTTAGGTAACGGTTTTGTGAATATGTCTACAATTTGTTCTTTAGTATTCATATATTCCAATCTTACTTCTTTGTTCTGAACCAATTCCCTCAAGAAATGATATTTTATTGTAATATGTTTAGTCTTGGTATGCATCATAAGGTTATTTGAAATTTTAATAGCACTGGTGTTGTCACAGTAGATAATGATAAGTTCTTTGATTTCTACCTTCATACTTGATAACAATTGTTTGAACCATATAATGTTTGAATAATTCACTGCTGCAGCAACATATTTTGCTTCTATTGTAGATTGAGAAATGTAGTTCTTTGTCTTTCTTGTCTAGGAGACTAACCTATTTCCAAGAAATAGTGCTCCTCCACTTGTGCTCTTTCTGTCATCAACACATCCCACCCAATCAACATCAGTAAAATTATTCAAATCAAAGTTTCCTCCTTTCTTATACCATAATCCATAATCTCCAGTACCATTAAGATATCTCAGAATCCTTTTGATAGCCATCAAATGATTCTCTCTAGGATTAGTTGAAAACCTTGCAACAATACCGACTACTAATGCAATATCAGGTCTAGTGTTAACAACATATTGAAGTTTTCCAATCATGGATCTATATGTATTCTGATTTACCTCCTTTGAGTCATCATCCTTAGATAGCTTATGTCCAGTAGGCATAGGTGTTCCAACTGGCCTAGAGTCTTCCATCCCAAATCTCTTCAATATCTCTTTTATGTATTTAGACTGAGTAATATAAATACCATCCTTCATCTAATAAACTTGTAATCCAACAAAGAATTTGATTTCACGAAACATATACATCTCAAATTCCTTACTCATAGCTTCTAAGAATGCTCTGCATAAATCATCATATCCAATGAAAAATATGTCATCAACAAATATTTTCGCTAATAGTATCTTTTTCTGAGGTCATTCATTGATGTACAATCTACTATTGTAATTAGTTCTATGAAATCCAATACTTATCAAGTAACCATATAGCCTTTTATACCATGCTCTCGGAGCTTGCTTCAGTCTATACAATACTTTGTGGAGTTTGCAAACCATATTCCTTTTGTTAAATTCTACAAAACCTTTAGGTTGCTCAATGTAGACTTCCTCTTCAATAATTCCATTCAAGAATGCATATTTTACATCCATTTGATATACTTTGAATCCTTTATGTGTAGCATATGCCAGAAGAGTTTTGAATCCTTCAAGTCTTGCAATAGGAGCAAAATTTTCTCCATAGTCAATACCCTCTTCTTGAGCATATCCTTTACATACTAGTCTGGCTTTATTTATGGAAACTTCACCTTTCTCATTCATCTTGTTTCTGGAAACCCACTTATTACCAATTACATTATTACCTTTTGGTCTAGGTACAAGAGTCTAGGTTTTTTTCTTTTCTATCTGCTCAATTTATTCCTACATTGCTTCAATCCAGTTCTCATCATTCAATGCATCTTTAACAGTTCTAGGTTCAATTTCACTAAGTAAACATGTACCTTTTATCTTGCTCCTTGTCATTGCACCTTCTATCTTATCTCCAATTATTTTTTTAGGTGCATGATGCCTTCTAACATATTTAGAAAGTACAAGATCCTTTCTCTTTGATCCTGGGCTTGCCCCACTATGTTCACCATGCTCAAATATTATGTCATGTTCTTCTATCTGATACTCGGGTTCCACTGTCTGAGACTCGGTGTATCTATCTGTGACTTGGGTACGTCTGTTTGTGACTCGGGTGCCTCTATCTATGACTTATTTTCTTTAGTCTGAGACTCAGTTCCCTTTGTTTGTGACTTGGTTTCTTTAGTTAGAATCACTAGTTGCACATGTTGCAACAAGGTTTGTGCAGATGAATTTAGTGGTTGACATGCTTTCTATCCAAGCACCATTGCCTGTGTCTTAGGTATACTACCAGATTCATAATACACAAAGTTTTTGTATTCTTCGGGCTCTTTACTACTATGTTCTTCATTTTTCTCTACAAACTCATCGACCTTTACATGCACACTTTCTATGATTTTATGAGTAGTAAGATTTAAACATTTATATGCTTTGCTTTTGCTGGAGTAGCCTAGGAATATACCTTCATCACTTTTTACATCAAATATTCCATTTCTTGATTCCTTCAAGATGTTGCATCTATTTCCAAATACTTTGAAATAATGAACATTAGGTTTATATCCATACCATAATTCACATGGTGTCTTCTGAGTACCTTTCTTTAGTTGAACTCGGTTCAAGGTGTGAATTGTAGTGCTAATGGCTTCCTTCCAGTATTTGGTAGAAAAATCCTTCTCAATCATCAAGGTTCTTGCACAATCCATAATGAATATGTTCCTTCTTTTTGCTATATCATTCTCTCATGGTGTAACTGGGGCAGATACATTTCTTTTGATTCCTCTTTCACTGCAGAGCTCATTGAATTCATTAGAAATGAACTCTCCTCCTTTGTCATATCTTAAGCATTTATTTTTCTTTCCTATTTATTGTTAAACTATGGCTAGGTACCATTTGAACTTCTGAAAGGCTTCTTATTTATCTATGAGAAACATAACAGTCATCATTCTGGAATGATCATAAAAAAATAGAATGAAGTACTTCTCACCTATGTAACTTGTTGTTCCCATTGGTCCACATAAGTCAGTATGCACCAATTCCAAGACTTCTTATGTATTGTAGTTCTTTCTCTTGAATCTTGTTTTTCCCATCTTCCCAATTTGACATTGTTTGCATATTTCTAGTTGAGGTTTCTTCAAAATAGGAATACGTCTTACTCTTCTATTCTTACTTATGTTGATGAGTTTGTTAATGTTCACATGACACAACCTTTTATTCCATAACCAAATTTCTTCTACTTGTGCAATAAAATATGAAATTTCATTGAGATCAAGATAAAAGAGATTACCTTGTGTTTGCCTTCCAGTTCCAACTAGGTTTCCTCTACCATCCAGGAGTTTGGCCTTACCATTCATGAATTCTAACTTGAAACCAATGTTATTCATTTGTGCCACACTTAGTAGAGTACACCTTAGTCCTTCAACCCAATTAGCATTATCACATTGGATTCCTTCTATAAGAGCAATACAACCTTTACCTTTTACATAGCAAGGTTCATCATTCCCAAAGCTGACACTCCCACCATCATAGTGTTCAAGATGTTCAATTTGGTTTTATCACCAACCATGTAGGGAGAATAACCACTATCAATTATCCAGGTGTCATTCTTTCTAATATGAGAATATAGTGTTGTCTTTTCATTGTCTTCACTATTTGACTCATCCTTAATAGAAATGTAAACCATTTCATCTTCATCTTCATCACTATCAGAATCTTTCGTAATATAACAATATTTTTTTACCTTTGTCTTTGTAGGTTTTGTAGCTTTTGTAATCTTTCTTCCTTTATACCTGTTGTAATATTTCTCACCTTTGTCTTCCTTGTTCGGACATTTAGCAGCAATGTGACCAACCTCATCACATGAAAATAAAATTAATGGTATTCTTTCTTTATATTGTCCTTTTCATTTTGTAGCTCTACTTGAAAGTAATGCTTCAATGATTTCTAGATCCTCATCATTAGAATCATCATCACTATCACTGTCAATCTATTTTCCTTTCATCTTTCCAAGGTTTAATTTAGCTTTTAATGTTGACTCAAGATTGCAAGGATTAGGATAATAATTGTCAAAGTTATCCAACTCAAAAGCTAATAATCTTCCAATCAATCTATCTAGAGTTATACCATTACTCCATCTCATCTCTTGAATAGATGAAACTCTAATTGCATAGATAGGAATTAAATTTCTTAATGCCTTGTTAACCACTGTTGTGTCTTCAATTACTCCATTGGTAGCTCTGATGGCACTGACACTTTTCTTGATTATTTCACTATATTTTGTAATGTCCTCTCCTTCTTTCATTTTCATCAAATCAAATTGACCTCTGAGACTTTCTCCTTTGGCTCTCTTTACATTTGCATCTCCTCCATAGCTATCATGCATTTTGTTCCACATATCAAAGGAAGTAGGGTAGTCCTTGACTTCATCAAATTTGGAATAGTTGAGTGCATAGGCTATATAAATCATCATTATGTTATGATACTTCATTTCTACCATCTAGTCCACATATATAGGTCTCGGTGGTTCCACATACTTGTGATCCAAGAATTGCAAACTAGTATCTCCAATAGTAGATAGATGTAGCATCATCAGATCTTTCCGTGCATCTAAGTTGTCCTTGTTGAGCTTAGGGACCTCCCTTCTAGAAGACATCTCTAATCTTTAGCTTAGGCCTTTAAATCTTCCTTGTAAGCACTTGAAGCTCTCATACCAATTGTTTGAAATAAGTTGAGTAACTGAGAGAGGCGGGGTGAATCAGTTACCACAAAAACAAATCCAAGTCCCTTAGATGTCTTAAACAAATCAGTCATTGTTACTCGGTTAACATAGATATTTCACTCTTGCTCGGTTAACATAGAAAATATTAAGATATTAACTATGATTATATTTAGTAATTAATTGAAGAAACATAAATCATAAATCAAATTATTTGTACACAGATAACACCAAGATTTAACATAGAAACCCAATATAGGAAAAACCACCAATAGAAACTAGATACTATTTTTCACTCTTCTGAAGTGAGCCCTATTAGGAGCCAACCCTGTTAAAGGTTAAAATAACACACTACTAGGTGTGACTTGGTTAGAGGATTTAATCAACCTGTAAGGAGTGGCCTTCTGAAAGGTCTTCAAACACTTCAATGTAGAAATGTCACCTTGTTAGAGGATTTACAAAAGACTGTTAAGTCTACTATGTTAAGAGATTTTATCACTGCTACAATTGTTAGGGAGTAACAATGGATTGACCTATTTTGATAAGAAATTATCTTTGCTGATTTAGATCTTTGTTCTTGATTGAGTACTTGATCCTCACTAATTGGATATTCTATTGTAGTCCTCTGTAGTTTGTCTTCAATCAGAATCACATCTGATTTTGCCTTCACTCTTCATATCAAACTTCACATGTAATTCCACATCACCACTATTATCTCACTCAATTCAATCAAAAATTGACCTTACATATATATTTTCATCCTTGATATCCTTCCAAATAAATAATAAAACTCATGTTTGTCAGCTGTTGTATCGTCTTAAAATGGAAGCACTACATGTTGAGGCCTTTTAGCCTTCCCTAGTAAGTTGTTATGGTCCTAATTCAGACACCTTCATGCTTCCATGGAGTTTCATGTGCTTATGTGCCCGTTCTACCCCTCTTTTCTACCTTTTCTCTCTGTTTCTGAGACTCTGGCACATTTCCTGAGGTTCTGACCCTCTGGGTCAGGGTCGACCTTGACCCTGACCCCAGGGTCTAGGGTCCTTGGGGTTGAGTCCCAGTTTTGAGGTTTCATCTAAATTTTATATTTTCCCTCTTCGGGGCCATTATTCCTTGAGTTAAGTGTCGAACTCTTAAATTAATATTTGAGGTGGACCTTTCTCGAGCTTTGTGTAGGATTCCTAATTTATTATTTGAGATAAGCCTTTCTCAAGTTTTTTGCCTAATGCTCAAATTAACTTTGGGGTTGGCCTTACCTCAAATTTTGTGACAAGGCTCTTAAATAATTATTTCTACCTTAAGGGTGGACCCCTTCTAGAGTTTTGTGTCAAGACCTTAATTTGGTTCTCCTCTCCATGTGCACCTCTCTAGAGTTTTGTGTCATGGACCCTTAATTATTATTTTCTATGTCGGCCTTTGTGCCCAAGATCACTATAAAAGAAGGGCTTTCCTCTCTCATTTGGATCTAGGAAGAAAAATCTAAGTCTCCTAACGATCATCAAGCAAATCAAAGTGAATCAAGAAGCATTACCAAGATCTCTCAAGCATTCAAGACATCTACATTCTCAATTCAAGCACTTGAGCACATTTACTTCCATGGAGCCATGAATTGGCATGGTAGATCAACTTCAT
>MU224029.1:116797-133135 GCA_018584345.1 Thuja plicata | reverse complement strand
GACTCCTTCTGATATGGCTTCTTGTTATGGTCCTGGTTATCATTTACTAGTTAAACAAGGATTCCATGGTCAAGAATGTGGTAAGCATAAACAAGGAATTCAAATTCCCTTACAGAATGGGGGGCATGAGCATTCTTATGGATTGGGATTTAATCCTTAACAACAAATCAATATTAACAACATCTCTAATAACACTTCAAAAAATAATGAACCTATGAAGGAATTTGACCAAGAAGTTCTTTTGCCTAAACTCCTTCATGCTAAGATGATTGCTAGACCTAAACGCAAAAAGAAATGTAGTCCACACTTGAAGACTCTTCCTTTTTTTTTCTATCATAGATTTCATGATCACTCTACTAATGAATGTAAAGATTTACATTATAAGATTAAGAAGCTCATTGATAGTAAAGTTATTTATTTAACATGTGGCAATGAGTTGTATTTCAATCCTATTTTCTCTAAATAAAATTTATGTTCCTATTATGGAATTCCATATTATGTAAACAATGTTAGCCTAATATTTGGGGGCTCGTTGTCTTGCATAGTATTGTGAATGATATAATAGGTCCCCATTCATCCTTGTTCCAACGCTTGGGGGGCAAGGATGCCATCTTCTTTTCTGTCTTTCCGGGATTCACTTTTCCCTTGGTTCAGCAGTATTTATCTATTATGTGATATCCAACTGTACATGAATATTTTGGTTTGCATTGTGGATCTATGTCCTTGATCACAACCTATTTCTTTATTTGACATTGAGTTTCCCTGGTTGATAAATCTCTCACCTTGGAAACTAAATACTGTGCTATCCCTCATAGGGGTTACTTTTTCACTTCTTGCATGATATCTCTTTGCATTCGTCCCTTCCATGGCCTCATAGGAGCTATGACCTTCTTGGCTTGGACTACGTGTTGTGTGTGGATATTTTCTTGATGTTGATGAAGGCTTTATCTTTCCTTAACATGTCAAAAATAGTATGTATATTTCCATCTTAAGGAGGGTGGCATATATACGGCCTCCCTCATTTTATATTATACATTTTTGTTCTAACATTTTGTTTTGCAGCATGCTAAATCCTCTGAGGGTAATGCACATAAGTTGCTAAATCCTGAAGAGATATGCATTCAGTTTCAATTCAATATGCTAAATCCTTAGAAGGTAACGCACATAAGTTTCTAAATCCTGAAGAGACACGCATTTTACAAAGGTATTCCATGGTGATATGAGGATATGGATCCATGGGTACTTCATAAAAGCCATCAGAAGATGCACTACATACATGCACAAAGCCGCCAGAAGGTGCACAACTTTATGGGGTGATTATCAAGTACTTTCTTGGTAGGCCATCCTATCCTTTTGTGGTTCACAGTGAGATACACACATCTTACTGGGTGAGCTAGCCACTCCTCTCTCATCTTTTCTATCTCCTATTATGATTTTGGATTTAACAAAGACTCAAGTTCATCGAGGGCTTGATGGATTCCTTGTATCCTTAATCACAATAGGTTTTTTTTTTCTTCTACTTTACCAAGAGTCTACGTTGAGCCCATACTCTTGCTAAAGTGGGGGCTAAATATATCATCTTAAAATGGAAGCACTCCATGTTGAGACCTTTTAGCCTTCCCTAGTAAGCTGTTATGGTCCTAATTTAGACACCTTCTTGCTTCCGTGGAGTTTCATGTGCTTATGTGCCTGTTCTACCCCTCTTTTCTGCCTTTTCTCTATGTTTCTAAGACTCTAGCACATTTCTTGAGGTTCTGACCCTCTGGGTCAGGATTGACGTCGACCCTGACCTAGGTCAGGAATGACCTCAACCCTGACCTAGGTCAGGGTCAACCTTGACCCTGACCCCAGGGTTCAAGGTCCTTGGGGTTGTGTCCCAGTTTTGAGGTTTCATCTAAATTTTATATTTTCCCTCTTCGGGGCCATTATTCCTTGAGTTAAGTGTCGAACTCTTAAATTAATATTTGAGGTGGACCTTTCTCAAGATTTATGTAGGATTCCTAATTTATTATTTGAGATAAGCCTTTCTCAATTTTTTTTCCTAATGCTCAAATTAACTTTGGGGTTGGCCTTACCTCAAATTTTTTGACAAGGCTCTTAAATAATTATTTCTACCTTAAGGGTGGACCCCTTCTAGAGTTTTGTGTCAAGACCTTAATTTGGTTCTCCTCTCCATGTGCACCTCTCTAGAGTTTTGTGCCATGGACCCTTAATTATTGTTTTCTATGTCGTCCTTTGTGCCCAAGATCACTATAAAAGAAGGGCTTTCCTCTCTCATTTGGATCTAGGAAGAAAAATCTAAGTCTCCTAACGATCATCAAGCGAATCAAAGTGAATCAAGAAGCATTACCAAGATCTCTCAAGCGTTCAAGACATCTACATTCTCAATTCAAGCACTTGAGCACATTTACTTCCATGGAGCCATGAATTGGCACGGTAGATCAACTTCATACTCTTCTACAAATTTCAAACAACTTCAAGCATTCATCCTTGTGGATCTAAGGATTTGAATCCACCACAAGGGTCTCCATACAAGCAAGGTGAATTTTTTTATTTACTTTTTTTATGCAATTTCAATTTTATTATAAGGTTAGATCCAAAACTAGGGTTTGACCAAGGCAAACCCCTTCCCCCCAACAAAAAACCTCTTTTTCTTGTAGGTACAGGTTCAGGACTACAGATTTGAACCCAGATCTAGATACCCTTTTCATCTTTCTTTTGGACGGCATGAACAGAGTCACTTTCGGATCTGTGCAGGTCAGGGTCAACATTATTGGGTTAGGGTTGACATTTGTAGGTCAAGGTCGACCTTTTTAAAAAGATGACATCAGAATGGAAAACAATTTTGGGGTTTTGTTCGTCTCTGCGTTCCAGTTCTGGATCATACTTCAGTTTTTCCAAAAATAGCCTACAGACCTCAAAAATTAGCATTCTTTGATCTGCAATATTTCAAGGTTAGTGCATTTCTTCTATTTCTTCAATTACTATCATATATCATTTCCATACTTTTAATTAACAAAATTTAAGATATCTCCTTTGTTATTTTCCTTTCAAAATAGTTGATTCATTTGTGTATTAGCCCTTCCTTGGGGTTGATCAACTTGGATCTCCCATTTGTGCATTTGAGGGTAAAAAGGAACATCTTATCTTCCCCACACATCACACAAATATCTACATTTTCAAATGTGACATCTCTTTTCTTATGTTACAGCTGCATATAACTAATTATCCATAAAATATCATCCACTATTAGTCGGTTGACACTAACAATTTTTCTCAGTCAATACTGAAATCATTCAATGCCTGACCAACACTGTAATGCCCGAGCAAAATCGGTTAGAACTAAAAAACACTTTGGTCATCTTTAATGCCCGAGAGTCCTCGACAGACACTAACTATGCTCGAATAGGATTAGACATTTGTGTAAGTTCATCAATGACAATACACAATTGAATAATTTTCATCAACAACATCATCTAGTAGGTTTATTGATTTGGAAGAAGAAACTGCAACAAAATATGAAATGCTAAAAGATTCCCTAGATGTGAAAGAACAAGGAATACAATTATTTGCCTCATTAAGAAAAATAGGGCATGTTAAGGGTAAAGAAGAAAAGAAAACACAAAAGAATGATAGAGGAGAGGATGCAATTCTTAAGGAAAAAAACATCAATTAGATCATACATGTTGAGATCCAATATTGCCCATACCTCCCTTGGGAAGAAATAAGGTTAGTTACATGGAATGTTAGGAGCTTAAACGCCCCTAACATAAGATTTCAAATTAAGTGCCAACTCAATATTTTGGCTGTTGATTTGGTGCTATTTCAAGAAAAAAAATTCTCACCAAGGAATGGAGACACTTTTACCAAACATTTCCATAGATGGTTGGGGGTTTTCAATGATTCTAATGGTACCTCTACTAGTATTGGAATCATCCAGAACTTGAATCATGTTTCAGTAGTGCCTAGATCAATCAACTAGAATTGGATTAAATTTGAGGTTATAAGTTTTTCCTTTGATTTAGTATTTATCCTTTTTAATATTTATGACACATTCAGAACCCTAGACTACCGTGCATTGTGGGATACCATCAGTCATGATCTTCAAGAAATGGCTTGGAAAGAATATTGTCTAGGGATTTTAATGCAATCATTTATCCAAGTGAAAAATTTGGTGGGATTGGTCTAAATGCACAATCGATGGTGGAATTTTCATCCTTTGTTAGATCCAATGGCCTGAACGATATTCCAACCAATAATAGGAAATTCACTTGGACAAATCAATGTGATAGTTTCAGTAGTATAGATGAGAATCTTGATCATATTTTGGCCTTTGATAGTTGGTTTGATTCTACCTATAATATAGGAGTCTTTATCAATACAATCCCTCTTTTTATCATTTTCCTATTGATCTATTGATTTAGGAGGATTCTCCAACCTTCATGTGTCATTTTGGATTTAAAAATATGTGTTTCAGACTGACAAAGCTCATCAATATTATGGAAAGTTTGTGGAAAGAGTCAAACATTTTTTAAGGAACCAAGATGTTCACCTTCTCTATCATATTTTAATTCTTGAAATAAAGTTTCAGCCATTGGAATTAATTCTCATTCAATAATATCTTTGAGGAAAAGTAAATAATTGAAGAAGAAATGGCATTACTCAGTGAAGTTGTTAAAAAACAAATGGTATGACTCATGCAGAATATACTCAAGAAAAAGAGCTAGTTGCAGAATATAATGAAGTTCTAGCATGGGAAGAAATGTACTGGAAAGGGAAATAAAGGGAGACTCTGCTAAATGAAGGAGATTTAAATACAATTTATCTCAATTTTATTTCAAGATATAGAAAAGAAATAACTAAATATCTTAGATTTAATCTGTGGATGGGCATAGTCTTACTAACCTAGATCAAGATATCAAAGCTGAAGGTGTCAACTTCTTTAAGTCTCTTTTTTTTCAGGGGGCGGGGGGGAATAGATAGGGTGGAGCCTTTGGATATTTAATTTTTCAAATCCATATCCACAATATTTCAACAAGAAGATAATGAGATTCTCCTGGCTCCAATTTCAATGAAAGAGGTTAAAGAGGCTACCTTCCAACTTAGCCCTAATAAGGAACCTGATATAGATGGCTTTCCAGCCTTGGTGTTTCAAAATTATTTGAAATTTATAGGGAAATACATTCAACAAGTTGTCGAGGATTCTAGGAAGAAAGGGAAAGTGCTCAAAGATTTAAACAACACAAATATTGTCCTTGTTCCAAAGATGGTCAACTATGCCACATTTATTTTATTATTTTTGGTCAATATCACTTTGCAATATAATCTACAAAATCTTGGCTAAGGTCATATAAAGTAGGTTAAAGTGCATCCTTCAAAAAAATATAACAAAGGAGAAGAGCGAGTTTTTTCTTGGAGAAAATATCTCAGATGCCATCATTGTTACTCATAAGGTGTTCCACTCAACAAGACATATGACCAGGTTCAATGCCACTTTCTCATCAAATATTTGGAAAGATACAATTTTGACAAAAAAATGGATTAATTAGATATATGACTGCATGTTGACCACTAGATTCTCTATGGTCGTTAATGAAATGTCATGGGGTTTTTTTGGTGGTGCATGTGGTCTGAGGTAGTGAGATCCTTTGTCTCCCTTTATTTTTGTCTTAACAGTTGATGCTCTCAATAGACGTATCAACAAAGAAGCTTCTAGTGGGAATTAGAAAGGGATCACAATTATAAATTCCATAAGTGTCTTCACTCATCAACTCTTTGCAAATGACACCTTACACATGGGTGGGGCCACCATACCAAAACCTGCAAAGATAATGTCTATTTTTGAAGCCCATTAGAATTCTTTGGGATAGACAATAAATAAAGGATAATCAAGTATATTCAGTATTAATATGAAGTCATCAATTCAAAGACACATTGAGACTTTGATAGGCTTCAATATTAGAAAACTACTAGAAACCTATCTTGGCATACCATTGTTAAAAGGTGTTTTAAGGAATCCTTTGGAAGGAGACAATGTAAAAAATTAGAAGAAAGATGGATGATTGGGAGGGAAGGTGGCTCACCAAGGTGGGAATAATAGATATGTTCAAGGTCATCATTTCTATGATTCCCATTTACATGTTATCATGTTTGGGAATTCCTAAGGGAACAACAAATAGTTTGACTACTTTAAAAATAATTTTTTTATGCAATAGCCCAAATGATAAGAAAAGAATCCCCTTACTTTAGGGATGATGTCAAGAAGAATAAATTTAATTTAGGGGCAGACATCTTAGACATTTCAATTTGAAATCAGGCTTTAGGTTCAAAACTGAGATGGAAAATGTAGAAAATCCTCAAACTTCATGGTGTCAGGTGCTACATAAGAAATATCTAGATAATGATACTCCCAATTGGATTCTCACCACCATAGATCTCCTATAATGCTCTACAATTTGGAATGTTTTGAAGAGTAACAGGCATCTCATAATGAACCACCTCTCTTGCTGGTTCATAAATGGCCAGAATTTCTATTTTGGCATGAGTCTTGGGATGATTATGCTCCACTAGTCTCTATAATTGACTTCATAGATGTTTTCCATCTTTCAAAATCTGTGTATGGCAATAAATTATGCGATTATATCGTAATCCGTCAAAAAGGCATTGAGTGGTCCTTCGAATGGAAAAACTTTGAGATGTTTGACCAAGAAAGAAGATTGTTACTGGTTGAATTAAATAAGAGGCTGGTTTTCCTGTCACAAGGGGAAAATGAATTTTTTGTGTGCAACTGAGTTAGGGAATTATATAGTGAATCTTGGTTACCAAATGGAAACAAGAGACCAGGAAGCCTACCCTTTGTCCATATATCTTTTTTGGAACAAGCATGTTGTCCATAGGGGCATTCGCATGGCTGGCATTAGATAGAAAAAGTTTCACAAGGGAGTGACTAAAATTTTTAGGGTATGCTAACCCATCTTCATGTCCTTTAAAGTAAAACTTGGAGGAAACTAATGATCACTTTCTCTTAGGATGTAATTTCACTTAGGAGTGTAAGAATCCTTTCAAGAATATGTTGGGGGTGGCACGGTCCTCTTCCCAACAATATTAAAGATCTCTTTATTGATTTGAAAAATTTAAATGTGTGGTCCATGTGGGTTGGTCAATTCAAACAAACTCTTTCCATGGTAATCTGGTGCATTTAGAAAGAAAGGAATACACGTGTCTTCAAGGGTATTTCTACTAAGTGGTCTTCATTAATTTCAAAGATTGAATTGGGTATCAGTGAATACTTAAGGCCCGTTTGGGGGTAGGAATTGGACTATAATTGGCATTATCTAATTTTGGATAATGCCAAATTCCATGTTTGGGTCCATGGAAAAAAATGGAATTGGAATTCTGAAATTCTCATTTTTCACCCAAAATGGGAATATCATATTCCACCTAAATAGGTGGAATTGGAATTTCAAATTCCAATTCCACTTTTTATAGACAATATTGAATATGTTATCGGGTCCGTAAGAAAAAGACTAGTCCATCGTGAAGAGGATGTACCTATATTTTTTAGGTCATAATTCCAAATTCAACTTGTGGGTGCATGCAAAGGGAGTCACAACAGTTGCAAAGGGAGTTGCAACAGTTGTAGATGGAGTCATAGCAGGTATGTCTTTTCCTGTGTAGCTTCTTCTTGTTCAATCGAAAATGCTTTTAGATACTTGGTAAGAATATTTCATAGTTTATGAGGATTATTTATTATGTATAGACTGTTACTATCTCGGCCTCCAAGTCATTCTAATGCATTGACAAAGTAGTGATGGAGGTGAGGTACCTTAGAATGAACATATTGTCTAACTTCTGTTCTCTTTTCATAGCTACCCATTTCATTTTTTCTCTTTTCACAGCTACCCATTTTGTATTTTCTCTCTATAACTTATTTCCCTCTTTCCTTAGCTTCTTAAATTCAGATTTAATACTATTAAGGACATTGTTATAGTATTCAGAAGATTGTTTCTAAATATTGTTTGTATGTTTGAAATTCAGCTTGGATTTCGGTCGGGAAAGACATTATATACTACATGTATATGGTTATATATATGGTTAAATGTTTCTTGTATATTTTATGATAGAAGACAATCTATATATGATTTTATGTGGCTTATAATAAGATTACTGACCCATACCTAATTATTCTCTATTCTTGTGAAAAACACTAACTGAAACGTAAAAATGACTTAAATCCAAGTAGTTCCCAAATCTTTGATCTTACAAAAAATAGAGAATGAAAAAGCAATTACCTTCCCTGCACTGCTCCGGCTACTACCCCATTAGACATCTTCACTTGAAAATGTAGAGTGTCGATAAAGTGTAGAAGATGGGATATGTGAATTAGAGGGATGATTGAAATTTAAAGAGAGTCTAGGTATACGAGGGCCTCCCAGTCATATGAAAGTGTCAACTAATAAGGCTAAAAAATAGAATCTGTGATTCCAATTCTAAAGGCAAAAGTTAAGAGACAAACAATTAGCCGATAGGGGTTTTTCACCCAAACTTGGAAAGTGAGACAGGTTTGGGTAAAAACCCATATCGGATAATATGTTATTTGAGAATGAAATTTTTTGTTAAATCTAAAGTTGAGAAGATGAGGAAAGAGGAAAAGAAGTTAAAATGGACTTTTGTTGTACCTAAGAAATTCTTATCAAGTACAGTTGAAAGAACGGAACCTTATGTGATTACTACCCATGTGATTTCTTAGGTATCTTCTACAATGGTTCTAAAGATGATTACTACCCATGTGATTACTACCATGTGATCTTTATTCAATGCTTATTTATACTATTTTTTACAAACCCACTTTGAATTTCCTGGAAAAATACAGAGTTCAGAGAGAATTTGGTGAGTGCACTGAGAACAAGAAAATTATCTACCCTTTTTCAAAACCCTTTTTTGATTCATAATTCTGTCCAAAAATATTTATCTGATTAAAAATAAAATTGTATTGTAAAACTTGTTCAGTTTAAAATAATGTCTTACAAGATGGAATGCATTTGTATTTTACATGAATCCTAGTTGATTGCATTATGTTTCAGGCCTTTTATAATCACTCCTCTATTTCTATTTGGGCCTCAAATTATTTTAATTTGAAGTAATATACTTTGTTTTATGCTGAGATTCTGTGTGGAGGACAATATCTTCACCTAAATAATGACTGACAATTTTTCTGGGAAATTCAGAGTGGGTTTGTAAAAAATAGTTTAAATAGTTTGCAATTTCTTTACTATTAGGACAGGTCATCACCATTTCAAGTAAATGTTCTGATCATACTCTCCAAATTCTTATTGCTATAAAAATCAAAAAGAGATGGTAACCTCAAACACAAATTTGGCAATAACTGAAATACAATGAAGCTAAGAAGAAAATCTTGGAAGCTAAGAAGAAAATATTGAACCATCATTGTCTTCCAGTTTAGAGACTTATAACCATAGATTGGATTTTTTTAAGCTGTGTTTACATCCTAAGTAACATTTTAGTGTAGAATATTTTAAAATTCCAAAATAGAAATAGAAACGCAGCTTAAACAAATATCCAATCTATGGTTATTGTAGCAGTTGAGAAATCCAACTTCACAGATCACCAAGAACACTTGCATGCAAATAACCTGTTGCTGAAAGGAAACTAGAGAGACAAAAGAAAAGGCTTGGAAAATCTCAGCAGAGTGAGAGAAAATTCTATTCCAAGGTAAAAAATATAATTACAAAAGTTCAACCTTAAAGGTAAACGAAACCCTAAAAAGGTAAAAGCTAGGTTGCGCAATATAATTAATATAAAATATTAATTATATGCACCTAAGAGACAGCTTAAGTGAAAAAAGAGTACATAGATAATTTAATAATTAAATCAACATGATCTAATTAATAAGTGAAGATAAATTGATACTCTAACACCATCCCTTAAGCAAAGCTCAGGAGGTAAGCTAACCTAGCAAAGCTATGAAAGCAGGAAAAGAGGGTCCCGGCAACAAGGCCTGATCAGGTACCCAATACAAGGAAATCTCTATGAACCGGAGATAAAGGAGAAAACCCAGTGGGAAAAACCCTTCTCCAAAAAGAGATAGAACAAACATGCTGAAAAAAACATGAAGGAAGGAAGGCCTCAACAAGACCCCCCAAGGACAACTTTCGTCACCCCAAGCATAGAATGCAACTGAAGATAGCGCGGAGATGCAAAAGGTTTGGTGAAGATGTCAACAACCTACGCGTCAGTGGGAATGTACTCCAAAGTGAGAATGCCATCCTGAATCTGTTGGTGGATGAAATGCATATGAAGCTCAATGTGTTTAGTGCATTGATGCTCCACCAGGTTGCGGGAAATGTGAATAGCACTCTGATTATTGCACCACAGAACCGTGGGATGATCAGGAGGAAACCCAAACTCAGTCATCAACTGTCGAAGCCATAAAATCCCTTGACTAGCATGCACTACTACTATATACTCAGCCTCTATAGATGAAAGTGCACGAGCATTTTTCTTCTTGCACAACCATGTGATAGGACCAGAGCCAAGACAAAAAACAAAGCCAGAAGTAGACTTCCGATCATCAACATCACCAGCCCAATCTGAGTCAGTGAAGCCAACAATGTGAGGAGCCCCGGATGTGTAATGAATTCCATACATAAGTGTGCCCTGAATGTATCTCAAAATACACTTGGCAGCTTTCCAATGACTCTCATGAGGCTCATGTGAGAACCAAGAGACTAGACCAAATATAAAGGAGAGATCAGGATGAGTGTGTCAGGTATAACAAACTGCCAACCAACTACCGATACAATGTAGGACCCACTATTTAGGCAAAGTGCAAGAGGTAGACAAAGTAACACCCGACTAAAAAGGTGTGGGAGCAGGCTTGCAATCAAGCATATCAAAGCGTCGAAGCATGTCAAGAGCATACTTCTACTCATAAACAAAGATCCTAGTAGGGGACTGAACAATCTGTAGACCCAGAAAGAAGTGTAATGGACCAAGGTCAGTCATCTCAAACTGCTCCATCAATGCACACTGAACATCCTAAATCATAGAAGATGAGCTACCTGTGATGAGAAGATCATCAACATATAGCACAAGGATCAAAACCTCATCCTCAAGACACTGAATGTAGAGTATAGGATCAGAATGACAGCGTGTGAATCCTATAGAAAGAAAAAAGGAGTCCATCTTCTCATACCAAGCCTGAGGGGTCTATTTGAGACCATACAAAGAATGCTAAAGTTTGAAAACCAAGGAGGAATCCTGCACAAATCCTTGAGGCTGCTCCATGTAAATCTCCTCAGTAAGATCACCGTGCAAGAATGCACTCTTCACATCCATCTGAAAAATGGACCATCCCTAAGAAGATGCAAGGGATAAGACAAGGTGAATAGAGTTCATCTTGGCGACAAGGGAAAATGTCTCAGTGTAATCAATACCCTCAACTAGTGAAAAACCCTTCACAAAAAGATGTGCCTTGTACTTATCAATAGAACCATTCAGAAGCAAACTTAGTATGATACAACGACTTGCATCACACTAACTTTCTTCCCTTAGGAAGAGAATAAAGATCCCAAGTATGATTCTTCATCAAAGAAGAATACTCCTCCTCCATAGCACTGTCCCACTCAGTATGTCCTATCGCTGGTGCAAATGTCTGAGGATCACCACAAATAGCATGACTTAGAAGACTAGAACCCGCAATATGAGACCGAGTGCTATAGGAAGTGGAAGGGTCACCAGCCAGAGATCCTACAACATCAACTGTAACACAAGCCCATCTAGGCATCAATGGAGGATCCTGTGGTGGAGGTAAATGGGGATCACCAATATCATCATCCTGAAAATAAATTGGAAGACATGAGGGAGTAGTGGTAAGTGAAGTAGACTATAGAAGTGGGGTATCTACTTTAGGAAGGCGCTCGTCAAACTAGAAATCCCATCAAAAAAGGACCTCTCTGGAATCAGGGTCAAACAACCTGTATGCCTTAACATCCTCGCAGTAGCCAACCAAAATGAGGTTTCCTCTCTTCTGCTCCATTTCTCTCCTCTGAGCATCAGGCACAAATGCCCATGCTTCACTACCAAAAACTCAGAATGAAGATACATCAGGCTTGACATGAGACCAAGCCTCCTCATGAGTCATATGTTGAACTACCTTGTGAGGCATCTGATTATGAATATAGTTGGCACAATTGATTGCCTCTACCCAAAAATATGAATCCATGGACCTGGACTGTATCATATAATTATCCATCTCCCAAAGTGTTCTGTTCTTTCTCTCTACCACACCATTCTGCTGAGGGGTGTAGGGCACTAAAAACTGATGTTGAAGACTATGTTTAGAGAAAAAATACCTGAAAGCTTGGTTCACATACTCCCCCCATTATCTATGCGTATCCAGTGAATAGAAAGACCATATTGCTTCTCCACAAACGTCTTAAAGACCCAAAATGAATCAAAGACCTCAGACTTGTATTTCAAAAAGTACACCCATGTGTGCCTGGAGAAGTCATCAATGAAAGTAAGCACATATCTGGCACCAAAAAAAGGAGAAGGAAATGACATGAGGTCACTATGAATCAACTCCAATGGTGCCAAAGCACGAGTAGCTCATCCATGAGGAAAAGGGTCCCTATGTTGTTTTCCAAGAACACAACCCTGACAAACCCCATCAGTGCAAGTAATCTGTGGAGGCCCAAGAACAAGTGCATGTGTGCTCATCTGCTGAAGATATCTATAATTGACATGGCCCAAACACTCATGCCAGAGTCTGCTCACTAAATCTGCATGGGCTATAAGACAGGAACCTGTGCCATCAGAAGACTCAAATCTATCAAATCTGTATAGGCAGGATGCAGTGTCAACACTCCCAGTAGCCACAATCATATCAGAATCATGTAAGTCCCAAATAACCACATCCTATGGTGAGAACTCAACTGTCTTGCCACAGCCAAAGTGGCAAATCTGATAGATAGACAATAGGTTCATCAAAATGTCAGGGACAAAAATAACATCCTGAAGAGAACCCCCAGCTAATGCAATGGAACCAAAACCCAAAACTAAAAGATGAGATGAGTTCCCAACAGAAATCTATGAAGTAGCATAAGGAGCAAGTGAGGTGACCAACTGCTGAGTGTGAGTCGTGTGGTGAGAGGCACCGGAATCAAGAATCTAGGTGGGCCCAGAAGTCGTTGCTCATGCAGTAAGAGAATGAATTTTCCCTGTAGGGGAGGATGTGGACTGAGGAGCTAAAATGTGATGCTCCTGCATGGCTTCCTCTAAAGCCCCCAAACATTTCTAGCACCTAGAAATAGGATGTCCATCCTTTCCACAAAAGCTACAGGTCTCAACTGATTTCTTCTTAGTCTTGGAGGTAGACTCAGTAGACTTCAAATAAGATTTACCCTTGGAAGGGTTAGCTAGAGGTTTTGAATCAATTTTCTGTGCAGGTTTGGAGGAATACTCATTGCCAACTAAATCTCTCTTTGGTTTGGCATTCTGTTTTGGTTTCTCCTATGAAGACTGAGCAGCCAATGCTTGGCTAGAAGAGCCAAAAGCATCCATCTATTGGATCTTTGCCTATTCCCGTGTCAACCGATCAAATAATGTCTTAAATAAAGGCATGGTGTGTCTAGTATCCAAAGCATCCATGGTGGAGTAGAAAGTAGAAGAAAATATCTGATACTATCCTCTCAACTTTGAGAGTATTAGGAAGATACACTCATCATCTGTCTTGTTTCTCCCACATCCCTGCAAAACTGAGCGCAGATATTTGAACTTCATCAAGAAGTCCTCCATAGTGGGAAAGCTGGTAGGATTCAAAGTGGTCAGCTCTGCATTAAGATGTAGTGCCTAGAACTCATTCACCGTGCCAAACAAATCTGAAAACTTGCCCCAAATGGCCCTAGGAGTTGTCAAACCATGCAGGTGAAAAAGGAGACTGTCGGAGAAGTTCAGTGCAATCAAGCCCATGGCTTCATCCATTTTGTTCCTGTGCTGAAGAACCTCAAAAGGATGTTGCAAGATAGGTTGGTTTTCATCTAGACATGACCATAAGCCTCGTGATATGAGTAGCCTGGTCATGTGTGCTTTCCAAGTGTGATAATTGTGTGGTGTCAGCCGGACCACAGAGGGGTACGACATTGAGAGAAGAAGAAGACAGAAGTAGAAGGGTCATTTCTAAATTTAAATGACAAAAAGAAAAAACACCCCCCCATAATATATAATTATATCCCCCATACAACAAAGAAACAATTATTGAAAGCATAAAAAATGAGAAGAAAATCTGGATGCCAGATGCAGAGATGGAGGAAACAGAAGCCTCTACTTCAACACCAAAATTGAGTGATCAAACAGTTGAATCATAAATCAAGACCAGTACCACTGTGTCCGAATAGGAAACACCTTTTTAACGATATTTCATTTTTTAAAAATGGACACCGTATGCACAATTTACGGCCGTAAAACTAACTGCTCCTCTGAAAATGAGCTCACTAGAAAAAACTAGTCACGACAAAAAATTTGACGGTCAAATTACCGTCACAGAGCCTGGGAAAAAATTTGACGGCCGTTGGCACGTTGCGGGCCCATGTCGCCGGAAAATGTTGAAAAATGAAAGAAATTTTTTGAAAACCACTAGAAAAAATTTCCAGTCAGTGACGTTAGCAGTGACATCACCTAACGTGCTGTCTACGACACCCGATGGCAGGCCGGTGGCGGTGATGGTCGGGCTGCTCCTAGGCGAAAACGCTACTGCAACTACTCTGCCGGTGGCTAGTTTCCAGTGGCTAGTGTTGGGCCAGGCCGGGGTGGTGCGGGGTTGGCCGCTTTGGTTGCGCTCCAGCTACGCGTCCCCAAAGGCCCTAAAAATGCTTTTTTTTGCATTTTTTAATTTTTTTTCTTTATTTTTTGAGCACAATGGTGGAGTCCATTTTGGCTCAAAGTGCTCCAGAAAATAGCGCCTCCTCCAAAATGAGGAAAAAACTCAGAGAAGCTATGGCTTTCATCAGCGAATCATGACTTCATAAACCCTCAGACCAGGTAGCAGTAGGGAAGCTCTGATACCATGTAGCAGTTGAGAAATCCAACTTCACAGATCGCCAAGAACACCTGCATGCAAATAACCTATTGCTGAAAGGAAACTAGAGAGACAAAAGCAAAGGCTTGAAAATTCTTAGTGGGGTGAGAGAAAATTCTATTCCAAGGTAAAAAAAATAATTATAAAAGTTCAACCTTAAAGGTGAATGAAACCCTAAAAAGGTAAAAGCTAGGTTGCACAGTATAATTAATATAAAATATTAATTATATGCACCTAAGAGACAGCTTAAGTGAAAAAAGAGTACATAGATAACTTAATAATTAAATCAACATGATCTAATTAATAAGTGAAGATAAATAGATAGTCTAACAGTTATAAGTCTCTAAATTGGAAGTAAAGTATATTAAAATAAATTTAATGAGTATGGAAGGCAGTGGCATTGACATAATATAAGATTTTGCACATGCTTGTCTTTATGAAATAAGAATATTCTACTTTTTTCAATGAAATTATAAATAGGTTACATGTCTTCTAATCAGCTTGATTGCCTAGTTCACATGGGTAGTAATCACATAAGTTGGCTACTTCACATGGGTAGTAATCACATAAGCTGCCCAGTTCACATGGGTAGTAATCACATAAGCTGGCTATTTTAGCTTATACATTATGAATCATAACTTTAATGTTAATCTTACAAAGCTCGGATGAAGCAGATGCCACACATCCATCCACTTCGAAGGCCTAATAAGATGCAACAATGGGAGATTTACTCCAATCTACTTTCAGTCTTCCTCCATCTGTGGCCTGGTCTTCTTCATTCCAAAGGGTGGAAATGATTTTCATGGGTTGATTCTTCACATATGGGACACCCATTTCTTCATTGTTTTGAAAATCTTAATGGGGATTGAATCCACAAAAAACCTTCTTACAAATTAGGTTAAAATTGTTAGTAATAACTGAGAGGGGGGGTGAATCAGTGGCCTCAGGAATTTATCCAATTTAAACTTTAACCACCAATCAATACTTCTCAAATTATTAAGTCCCAACAAAATGCATGTCTTTGAAATACTTAAAACAAATAACTGTCTATCGGTTTACCTTTTCTGTCCTTATTCTCCTTGATAACCGATAAGCAGTAAATTGTATTTACCGATAGTAAATATGCAGAGTATACCAGTCAATCCATAAATGCATATGTAGAATGTAAAACACTAAAGTAATTAACCATACACACATAACACAAGGATTTTAACATGGAAACCCTGTTAAGGGAAAAACCA
>MU224029.1:94125-109892 GCA_018584345.1 Thuja plicata | reverse complement strand
ACTAAGTATCTGGCATCTATGCTACCATCCTTGAATCAGTCTCATGACTGTCAATAGGCTTTATGCAAATCTTACTACCATCCTTGAATCAGCCTCCTTAGACTGTCAATAGGCTTTAGGTAAGACCAATGCTACTATCATGAGTCAACCTTCTGGCAATCTGTTAGGATATACCTCAGTTATAAAATACTGTTAAGTCCTGCTCTGTTAAGAGACTTAATGCTTCAATGGTTAAACTGAAACAAAATGACTTGTTTCTAATGCAACTGAATTGCAGATTTTCAGATCTATTTACTTACAATATCTTTCTGATCAATGTATCAATACAATTCCTTTGTACTTAATTCTTTCTGCTTTTGTGATGTTATTTCTTCTCTGTTCATCGGTGTCTGCAAAATTCTTTAGCTCTCCCTCAGCTTGACTGATCAGGACTGCATGAAGTTAATCCTTCATCAGTTTCTTCTTCAGCATCTTCTATTAGTTCACTCCCCCGTGTATGTGATTGCTTCTTGACCACCACTGAGAATGAATTATTCTTGTCTCTTAAATAGACATGATAGACCTTAATTCTTGGTTCTTGTTTCTTGGCGTGAAAAACAATCTAGCCAAATTGATTTACGACTTTAACTCCTGATTTATCTCATAGTTATCTTCTTGCCAACTGTGTAAATCATCTTTAAATCACTTACTTAATTGTGGTCGAATAAAACAATTAAAACAACCAGTTAAGTCTATCCTTTAGCTCTACCAGCTAGATATTTTGTCATTTTCTGATCTCTCTGTTCCATCGGTCAATTCTACAGTTTGTCGCCGGTGACAACTACCAGTTTCGTCGGTGTCTCTTCAATTAGCTTCAGGATCTCTATCCGTCGGGCATCATTGGATCTTGCTCGTCGGGCAACACTATTTTTAGCTTGTCGGGCATCCTTTGGTTCTACTTCATAGGGCAATACTATCTTCTGCTCATCATGCTTCACTGTGACTTTAATCTCTGTCTTTACTGATGGTGTGCACTCCGCCGGTGTATTCTGTCACTTAGTGAATACTTGACTTCTATGCATTGCTGAAAGCATAACCTCTATTCTTATTGATTCTCTGAATTCTTTGGCATTATGTATATGACCATATAGATGATATCAAGTTGACATCAATGACAATACAAACCATTAACTGATTTAATGTCTTGCATTATCTTCAACTTAATATAGTCAGCCATTTAATCAGTTATATGTCATCAAAAATATTAGACACAAATATTTTCACTATAATTGACTTCCTATGAGAAGGCCATTGTTCAACTAAAATTGAACAAAATTTAGATAATGTCTTACATAAACATGAACACTGTAGACTTTATAGACTATTTTAGCCTGAATAACCCTTGGAATTATCTTATATTGGGAAAGTTTGAAACATCAAAATAGATAGGAAGACAAATCAATGACCAACAATTGAGCTATTTAGATTTCTAGAAGGTGAGATCTCATACACTATTTGGCTTTGGTTCCAGAGAATTGAGTAGTTATGGAAATTTGTAGATGGATCAAACCAGAGTAGAATCCTTTCCAAGCACCAGGCCATGAGCTATCATGGCAGGATGAGGTTCGTTGGTTCCCAACCTTTTTTAAATATTCTCTAAATGTTCATCATTTGGAAGAAGCTTCTAAAAGGTATCCAACAACTTCCACTTGAATGTCTTGAGGATTTATTCTCTAAAATACTATAAATGAATGCCTTGAGGATACATGATCTGAAATACTCTTTAAGCCACAATTTTCTCAAATTATGTTTATAATATTTCTTACAAACATATTTATTTAAATAGCATTAAGAAGGAAGTGAATATCATCATAAGGAATGCAATTCAAAGGTATAGATGAATAAACTTCAAACTTTAGATTGTATGATTTCTTTCAAGACCATAGACCATAAATCTTTGGTGTAATATTGCTTGGTGTCATTATAGTTGGGTGTTTTCTTATGGATTTCCATTATGTTCATGTCATATGTTGTTTGGTGATTGGTTTGTTGGTATGTTTAGGTAATTGATGGATCTTATCGGTGATATAAAAGTTCAAGGAGAGATTATCAAGAGGAGAAGAGTCATTCCTATTGTTGTAGTTTTTCTTTCCGCCCTTACTGCAACCATAACAGTGTATGAAAAATAAGGTAGTGGAGAAAAGCGTAAGCGCAAAAGAGATGTAATTCCTTTTTATAAGTGTATCATCGACTCCAATGAGATGGATTTCTTTGACCAAATACGCATGAGTAGATGAGCCTTCTTTCATCTAGCCAATATTTTAAGGCAAAAAGGAAGCATCATAGATATAGAAAACCTCACGTTAGAGGAACAATTAGTCATGTTCCTCCATATTGTTGGCCACAATCTGAGGAATCGTAAGATTTCCCATAACTTTGGGCACTCCAGAGAGATAGTAAGTCGTTACTTCGACAAGGTCTTGAGGGCTATCTTAGTGCTCCATGTAGATTATTTTATACCCCCTGGTCCAAACACTCCTCGATAAATCAGTGGGAAGAACCATTTTGATCCATACTTCAAGATATATCTCCTAGTGGTTCAATTTTGTTTGATCGAGTTGTAATCCTTTTACTGCGTATTCATTACATTATGAATTTTCTGACTACAGGATTGTGTGGGAGTAATTGATGGATCCCATATACCAGTCACTGTCGATGTCAACATACAAGCTAAATATCACGATCGAAAAGGAAACTTATCACAGAATGTTATGAGTGTGTGTTCATTTGGTTATAAGTTTCAATACATCCTTGCTGGTTGGAAAGGGTCTACAGCAGATAGTCGTGTTCTAGCTTCGGATCTCTCAAGATCAGATCCACTGGTAGTTCCCTCAGATATGTAAAGTATGATTATATAGTGAAGCATATGAAAAATAACACAATGTTATGACAATATACTTTATTTTATGTAGGAAAATATTATTTGGTTAATGATGGATATCCAAATGTACCAAGATTTCTCGCGCCTTATCGGTGCACACATTACCACCTAAAGGATTTTTCAAGAGAAAACCCTATAAACACACTAGAATTATTTAACCATCGACACTCCTCACTCAGGAATGCAATAGAGTGTAAATTAGGGATTTTGAAGCAACATTTTTCTATCCTGAAGCATGCGACGTTGTATCAAATCATGACACAAACAAAGATTGTTTTGGCATGTTGCATACTACACAACTTCATTACGATAGAGGATGGCCTTCCATCCGAGGTAGAAATTGAAGAGGAAGATGGTCATGATCGGATAGATGTCCCAATGCTGGAGACATATGGGATGAGCCAGCATGAGAGAGATGATTGGGGGAAATTTCAAGATGAAATAGCAAGAAGGATGTGGGAAGACTATAGATCTCGATCTTAGTCATTTGAATAACTACTATGACAATGTTTAAACTTTAATGTCAAATTTCATAATTTTCAAAAACTGATATATTTACTTAAAAATTGAGGAGTCTATTTTATATTACTGTTGTTATCATATATTCAGTCATGTCATGTTATATTAACTGTTGTTATGATATATTTAGTGTTGTCATGTTATATTCAATGATGTTATATTTAATGCAGTCATGTTATATTTAATGTTGTTATATTTAATGATGTTATATTTAATATTGTCATGTTATATTTAATGTTGTTATGACATATTTAGTGTTGTCGTGTTATATTCAATGTTGTCATATTAAGTGTTGTCATGTTATATTTAATGTTGTCGTGTTATATTTAATGCTGTCATATTATATTTAATGCTATTATATTTATTGTTGTAATGTTATATTTAATGTTATCATGTTATATTTAATGTTGTTATGACACATTTAGCATTGTCATGTTATCTTTAGTGTCAATATGACATATCTAGTGTTGTTGTGATATGTTACAATTGAAATTATTATTAGCTTGTGTGTGACTCAGGTATGTCATAAACAGTTCTATTGATGAGCATGGATGTTGACGTTCAATTTAGCCATCGATCTTCTTCTTCTTCTTGCAAGAAGGTTTTGTGGACCAAAGAAATGGAACGCAAGTTTTTAGACTTGCTCCAGGAGCAAGTGCAACTTGGAAAAAGGGCTGAAGGGGGTTTCAAAAAAGAAGCTTGGACCACCATTGAAAGGAGGTTCAATGCAGAGTTGAAAATGAACTTATCCAAGGATAACTTCAAGAACAAGTTGAAAACTTGGAAGCAAGGGTATAGAATTATGAAAGACTTGAAGAATACAAGAGGTTTTGTGTGGAATGAGAGTACTCAATCTATGGATGATGATGATAATGTTTGGGGTGAGTTATTGAAGGTAACATGGTCTTAAAATCTCTTATTTTAAGTTGAATATATATTTACTAATGAAAGACCAATAATAAATTCAATTGTTATGTCATCATACAGAGAAAGGAATTCAAAAATGCCAGAGTGTATAAGAGGAAGCCATTTCAATACTATAATAAATTAGCCTTCATTGTGGGGAATGATATAGCTGAGGGCACCACAGCTGCAAAAACTCAAGAGACAGAAGAAGGGAACCTTATGGACAAGGCTGTAGATCTCAATGATGAGGAAGATACCACTTATCAAGGTATCGATAGTCCATCTTTTCAGTCTGCTGCTGATTTGGCTGATGATGGTATCGATACACCTACATCAAACCAATCCGGTGCAAGTGGCAGAGAGAACCCTTCAACATCATTGGCAAGGATGCCAAAGAGGAAGAAGGCAAGCATGGTAGGTTCCATTAATGCAATTTGCAAAGTGATTAGAGAGTTGGGTGCAGGCCTTAGAGAGCCTCTGAAAATAGAAAAAATTTACTTTGCAAACTGATGAAGATAATGTGTATAATGCACTAAAATCCATCCCTGATCTTACCCAAGGTACTATGCTTGATGCATATGAGCATTTCTTGGGTGATCCTTCTAGAGCTAGAGGGTTCTTGAGAATGAATGAAGGGGAAAGAGTCGCATACATTACACGAAATTTTGGAGGACTCTAGTTAAGATGCAAAATCTTTTAATACAACTATGTGTTTATTTGATAAAATTCTGTGTTTATTTGATGCATTGAATTTTTTTTTGTTCATTAGGATAGTTTAGCATTCGGTTTTAGTTAGAGATATGCTTCTTATAGTTCTTTACGTTTGGAAAAACTTGCACCTAAACCTCCCTGTCTAGAAATTGGTCCTCCTACCAACATTTTAATAGGATGTAGTCTTGAACTTTGTGTATGATCTTTCTCATTTTGTATGTGTGTGTGATCTTGGGAATTAAGGAGTTGTAACAAACCATAATTGAAAGAAATTAAGTTGGAACACTCAAATTAAGCAATAATAATCATATAAATTAAATACCTCATGTCCTATTGTCTTTATCGCTCAATTTTCTATTCACAAATATATTGAGCCCGAGGCACATGGAATACATATTAGAATACCCACCTGATTAGACAAAGTTGTGTTCTCAATAATTTCAAGCAATGTGTTGTCTATTTACGTAGCTACACATTCTTCTAGGGCACTCCTCTAATCTGAATAAATCAATGAATGGAATCTTATTATTATTATTATAGGAGAGAAGTTCTTGAATATGATATTGGTAGGCGTCAGAACATAGTGAGTGCGGATTTTTTATCAAGTACTATGGTTTGAAATGATTTGTAGATATGTCTACAAAATGAAATATGAATCGATGGGGTAGTATGTGTAGAAAGAAAAAATGGAATTCATTTTAAGTAGGCTTTGGACATCCATCAAAGCATAACCAGCAAGGAATGCCTTTGGTAGATGTAAAGACAAATTCAAAGGCCTTTGCACGCGTTTTCCCTGTCAACACTAAATTAGGGGTTTTGTGGATGAGGTACAATCATCTATGGGATTTCAAACGTAGTTCATGGGCATCTATCAAGGAAAAATAGACTGTTGAAAGGATGGTAGCCCAAAAAAAAAGGTCTCCTAGATGCCAGTGTTGATAAATATGTACAAAATGGGTATGTGTTGAAGTAATGACAACACATGGTTGTTGTTTTAGAATTGGTGGTCTCATGGCTTGAAATAATTTCCATATTTGCACAAAACAGATATGTTGAAAATGTTTAGAATCTTTTTCAAGAACATTCGATTGGCACTTGAAATGATAAATTCCATAGTCCACTAACACTCTACTATCATGCCTGGAAAATGTGAAAGTACAAATAAGGCAGTGAATTGTTTCTCAGGATAAGTCAAAGAGTGATGGTCTCATGAATTTTGTGACCTTCTTAATCTGCACACATTAAATTTGTCGATAATATTTAGGAACTGAAAAAAATGATATTCATTACATATGAAAAAATGATCAAGATAGGATACCAAGTTATTGTTCTAAGAAACTCCAATGAATGAACATAGATTTAATGGCACATTGATAGCAATATATCTCCAATGCTTCAAATTAGTTATGCTCAAAATAATTGTATTTTTTTTATGATCATGATTATTTTTAAGCATTATGTGGGGAATGTAGTATATGATAGCTTACAACTTACAGCTTTCAAATATCTGTGAAAAGTGTGGACCTTTTCTTTTGTTAATTTTAATGAGTTTCTTGTCTTCTTATGTGTCTGGCATACTTGAAATAAAATATGTGACAGTTGAATTTCATATCTCTACTTGTAAGGATTTTTTAATTTCATTGAGGATTTGCACCTCTAACACTAGATAAGCTCAAGTTTGCATAGTGGGGTAGTTTCCTTCAGCTTTCTGATTCTTTTTGTTTTAGGAGTGAGAGTTGAATCTTAATCAGTTGTGGTGATGCTTTACTAATATGAAATGTTCAGTAAGTTATGAGGATCCCAAGGTTTGAATCTACTCCATAAGGATGTTGCAATTTTTACTCTTTTTAGGATCATCTTCATCAATGTTTTCCATCTCGATATACTTCTCCAACTCTTGGATCTAGTCTAGGAATATAATATTTATGTAATTAAATGTAGTAAAGATGGTGTGGTGCATTATTGATATAGGGTTGATGGCTCTTGTCAATGTGTTAAACTCTCAATGTGGTGGTGGGCAATGCGTGTTAAAGACTTCACGAACACAAAGCAACCCTAGATGACAATTTTGGTGTTGCCCAAATAGAAAAAAGGTTGCTAATGCATCTATATTTTATGTTTCTAATATAAATACTATTCATTTTATAATAATAAGTAATGTAGACTGGGTATCACAAGGAAATAATGGATGTGGATAGTTTAGATGGGTCGACAATGACCCGTCTACATCTATCTGCCCATCTCCACTTATCTATGATGAAGGATTTGAGTGCAAATCATGTCAGGCTAGGGCAAATGCTGAAATTATATTTTTACGATGCCTTCTCTATATTGTAATCGCATATATTTGCAGCGACCATATGCGGAGATGAGCTTAGAAATTAGTCAATTACTATTTTGATGTTGTAACTTGTTTTTTATTTAGTATGGATATGGCGTAACTTCTCTTTGCTTGAAATGCGCATATATGGTTTACTTATTTTTAACAATAATTCTTCTTCCTCTCATCTTTGTGGCTCAGGTGAGTCTCAATCTACTGTCACTCACATGATTTAACGTATATAGTGTTTTATTGGTTAATTTTCTTACTCGACATTGCTTTGTAGAAATCTAACCCATGTTTGTAGAGAAATTTTGAGATTAACAGAGATATATCATTTATGAATTCATTTAATTGGTCATGTTTTGATCCAGACAAGCGTCATTCATTCAGGTAAGAATCAAAGGAGGCCAATGAAGGTAATATAATTGATAAGTTTTTTTTTAACTCATACAAAAGTTAGGAGTTGAATGTACTTCTTTAGGGGTTACAATTTATATGTTTTTTTTTTTGTTAAAATATTACAGAAATTATGGTACTAACAAAAGCACAAAGTAGTGGTATGGCCTATGTATGCAGGGTCCAGAGACAAAAAATGGGAGTTCGGGCATGCTAGAGCATTAAAGACTCATCAGATCTGCATTATGTAAATGATGAATGCCTCATTAATTTGGTTGTAATTTCATATCTGCATTATGTAATGAGGAATGCCTCATCCATTTATTTGTAATCTTATCAAGTTTTTTTGGGGGGGCTAGACTGGAGGTTTTCTCCACCTGTCTCTTTCCTACCGGTGCCCCTAATGAGCTGGGTTGTAGGCAACATTTTGAAAAAAATAATTAATAAAAGAGATGGCTTGTTTATAATGATGCCCTGTGTATTTTGAAGATTTTTTATTTTAAAAAATATAAAAAATATAAAAAAAAGTTATACAAAGTGTAAAACTTTTAAAAAACTTATAAACACATTTTTACAAAATAAAACAATAAAAAAAAAGTTATACAAAATGTTAAAATTTTAAAAAACTTATAAACCCAATTTTATTTGAAAATATTATAAAATTAACCAAACTAAAAAAATTGTTTGTTTTTAGTGGTTATAGAAAAAATAAAATAAAAATTAAAAAACTCCTACAAAATGTCAAAAACATAATTACATTTTTCAAAAATTTATAAATTAAAGAAATTAAATAATAAAATAAATCATGATTCAGATTATATTCCAATTCCAGGGCATATTCCAATTCTAGATTGTGGCACACAAACGCAGAAAATGCATCTTCCCAGTCATCTTCCGGGTGAACCAAACGGGTCCAACCCATATTCCGGAAAACATTTCGAGGATATGTATCTTCCAGAATTGCAACATATTCCAGAATCGGCCATATCTAGGATATGGTATTCTTGTACCCAAACGGGCCCTAAATGTGAAGGTAACTAAAAGACAATGAAGATTGGGATAATTCGGTGAAACAAAAAAAGGGTACACCTTATACCTTTTGGACTTAAATGTGAAGGTGACTAAAAGACAATGAAGATGTTTTTGTGATTGGGATAATTTGATGAAACAAAAAAGGGTGCACCTTATACAACCAAAAGTAAACCTAGTTAGAAACAAAATAAATAGATCATTGATTCTCCCACTTTTTGAGAAATTGAAGTTAAACTTTGATGGTGCCTCCTGAAGTTAAATTGTTTTATTGACTTGTAAAAAATGAGCTATTGAGAAAAATTAAGATGTAATTCATTCAAATTGTGCCTTAGATTGGGAGTCATTAAGCGAGATTTTGACTATTGACTGCCCTCAAATTCATTAATTCAATCATCCCCAAGGGTCAAGGGGTTGGCTAGGGTTAGCATACTAGTTCATTTTGAAAGGTACCATGACACTTGAATGGATCATTGGTCCTTTTTTCACTCTCTATGGAGAGCTGATTAAAGAGACTATTATTTGAATAGATGGATGGGGACTACCCACTCCGTAGTAATTTTCCAAAAGAATATTAATGATAATTAATGGTATCTTATAATATAATTTTAATCATTATCAAATTATGTTACGATACTACTAACACTTTAAAATAATTTAACAATTAATTGAATCCAAGAATTAAACACTATACCAAGATAAAGCCATCAAGCTGCAAGCAACCGAAAGACATCATGATCAAACACAAACTCAACAAACAACAAGCAAAGGGGGAAAGACGAATCCAGAGTTTTCGACCTGACAATCCGAGAAGGTAACTCAAGGCATAATCATTCCTGAAGTGTAATGATGGATGAGCTAGGTCAGATAGAGCCTTAATGCTATCTCCCTCTTCAACCTCCATCAAGCATATGGAGGCACACTCAGCCCTATATAACCAAGTAGAGTGGATGCTTAGTACCTACATACCTACATTATGACAACAATGTATACGTGCATACATACGTACATACATACATAAATATATCACACCAAATAGTAATAAAAAATGTTCAAGAGGAATCAAGATTTTGTATGGGAATCATGAATGAGTAATATGACATCCTCCCTCTTCATACAAACATACCATACATGAGCAATATGAATCAGTAACATAAGCATAACAATAATAAAAATATCTCTAGATACATGGGTTAGTACACATCAATGTATTGTAAGAAAGTACATAGTCATCATCATACATCATAGATAAAACGTAACTATTGGTCTCATAACATCAAATTATCTATCGAATGTATATACTAGCAAATATTACCATGAATAGTCTACAAAAAAATCACCATAAGTAACCCCCCTCCCCTCCACACACACGTACACACGTACACACACACACACACACACACACACACACACACACACACACACACACACACACACACACACACACACACACAAAGAAGCNCACACACACACACACACACACACACACACACACACACACACACACACACACACACACACACACACACACACACACACACACACACACACAAAGAAGCCAATCAGGGGTTGAAACTACATGTCAAAAATAGAGCCACATGGAAGGGTATTACAAGAACTACATCTTAGAGATCTAATAATCTCTCTAAACGTGTTTGTAAATGACACCTTGTTAGATTCAGATACAAGAAGATGATGACAAGTAGATTCATTATTGCAGCATGATTAAATCCATGCCCAAGTGCAGGGTTGGTTCCTCGTTTGATCTTGGGGGGGTGAACTCCACATTAGCGAAGAGGTTATAGGGGGCTCCTCTTATCAAAGAGATGAGATCCAAGTCATTGGTCTAACTTGTTGATTCGTCTTGGTAAACTAAAAAAAGAGAAAAAGAAAAAGCTTGATGAAATCCATGTAGAAATTGGGATTGATAGAATTTGAGATTGGTCATGATACTTCACATGGATTTGTCATATTTTGTTAGAAACATTTATAAATTCTTTTTATTTTACTTTTATTTGACAATAAGAAATTATCTTCAATTATATATAAATTTGTTTTTATGAAAATGATATTCAACTATCTATTAACCATTAAATTTTACTAAATACTCTTGTGTATATCATTTCAAAATTTCAAAATTTTAATATATTAGCAAACTTTAAATTAAATGAATCGTCTTATTAATTGAGCCTAATTTTTAACAATCTATTCATTCTCATACAACTATCGTTAAGAAGCATAATTAATTGTAAATTCCACTAAGAGAAAAACGAGCTGATTAGCTTATCTAAAATTTGTAAGATTTCCATATTGCGATAGTATAGGCTCGAGTCACATGAAACCCACCAATTCTGAAAAAAATGAAAAAGACCTTCTCGCGTGATTGGTTAATTTAAAGGTAACCAGGAGCAAAACTTAAAAAATTAATCAGTTGCACTAATGCAGTAGTATTTGCCACTAGAAAACTAATAAGTGGATCCAAATACGACGGAGGAAAAGAAGAGTTTACATTACCCTTTAATTGATTTAAGTACATTATGCTACCAATAGTTCATTAATTTATATGATGAAAATTTAAAGAATTCAGTATAATATATCAATAATATAATTAAATAATATTCTTTGTTGTCATCTTCTAAATCCCTGTGTTCAAGCTCCAATAGCCGGAAAGCCCCGTTATTGCGCAAATGCAACTTTCCTTTAGCAGGTGTCTGAAGTAAATGTATGTCATGATTTGGTTTTAGTGCTTTATTCTCCCCCAGATGAAAATTTAAGTCAACCTCTTTACTTTAATTAAGAAAAGGCCATATTTGAGACCATTTTCCAACAAAGCATAGACTTTTGTGCAATTTTTAAATGGTCATTTCTTTCATGAATGGTTAATAAAAATCAAGGTAGCGCACAAGGATAATTCGGTTAAAGTTTAGCGCAGCGTTCAAATTTTCTTCACTATGAAAGATAAAATAAAAATAAAATTATTTGAGTCTTCATTAATATTAATAAAAACAAAAAAAAAATAGAATTATTCATTTGTTTATATTAGCTAGAGACAGTTGGCCAGCATCCTACCTTTCTTGCCAGCCTGAGTTCCAAGGATGGATACACTGGATGGTTGACTTGTGATCTGGTTTGGTTTAATTAGGCAAAAGAATGAGTGTAGTATAGTATACCCTCCCCTAAACGTGGCAGACGATAAATATAATTTAATGATGAAGTGATAACAATTTGTGATATCCTTGTTTGTCACAATGTCTTTGCAATGTTGGTGATAGTGATATCTCCTATACAAATGTGCAGCTACAGAAAAAAATTTGCATGAACAAGATCGCTTCAATCATGAAGAATCCTGTCAGATGTCGGAGGATTATGCATGATTATTTAGAGTATGACAGAGGTTGAAACTTGAAATTTTATAAGAATCTCTGCAGGTTTAGTATCTGGTTACATCAGGAGCAAGTTTTCTGGGGAAAGATTATATGGGTTTTGTTCGCGAGACTTCTATCTTGAAATGAAATTTGGAAGACAGGAACATCTTGCCCTTGTTATTTAGAAGGTAATATTCCTATTCCTGCTGTTGTTTATTATTAATATTTTTGAAGTTATTAAACAGTAGAAATCAGAAGACAAGTAATACAATAGAAAAGTCAAGCAGGCTTGGTAGCCACTGTCCGAGAATTCAATTACAGCAATATATGGTTTTTGTTTCAGATTTTTTATTATATTTATTAAATTGATATAGACAGGTCTAAGAAAAAGTAAAAGATTTTAGAAATTGATTCAGTCTGTAGAAGGGTTTTGACAAACATATGTATCTTGCCAACAAAAAAGGAAAGGCCAACTTCTCTACGAGAGCAGCAAATTTTTTTTTAAAAAGGAACATATAAGATAACCAATTTTTAAATAAAAGTTGTGTAAGGGAAATCATAATTTTGGATCAAAACCTAGGTCAGAAGGACAATAATTTGATCTATCCCAAAATTCAATCATGGGGGAGAAAAAATTGTCCGGGATCAAAACAAAAGTTTAAGAGAATAATATAGAAAAACATAAACACAGAAGGAAGATGAATGTTGTTTGTGTTACAAGTAGAAAAACCTAAATCAAAACTGTATTTTCACCTGTCTAACAGTATTATTAATACATAGCTTGTTAATAGAAAAGGTCAACTTCTCTACCAGAGCAGGAAATTTTCAAAAGTCTATGAGACACCAAATTTCAATATAAAAGTTCTGCATGAAAAATGTTAATTTTGGATCAAAACTGAAGCTAAAAGGGTAATAATTCCATCTTTATACCCTCCAAACATCTATCCTAAAATTCTATTACAGAAACCTAATTTTGATCGGAACAAAAGTTTGAGAGAATAATTTCGATCGAGTGTCCTCACAAACATCTGTCTCAAAACTCTATCATAACTGAAAAACTGTTGCAAATCTTAGCTCCAGAATGCCATCATCCATGTTCTACCTTTATCTTTCTAAAATAGGAAAGCCTCACGACCAACAACCAAAGAGAAAAATAAGTCCCACAAGTTAACTTAAAGATGTTAAGTACTTCTATGCTAACAGTCCAAACTTTAGTCCGAAAATCAGCCTTAAAATGACTCCATACTGATCTAATAGGCAAAAGATGTAAATTAACTCTACCATTTTGGGCTTTGTGATTCCTATATTTTTGAGGCGGTTAAGTTCCCTAGGAAATATAATTTGATGGCCATTTCAATAATGGCTGACCTAATTTTAGTCAAGAGCTTAGGACACCATACTGATATAATAGGCTACCAGCAGGAAAAAGATCTAAATCTATATGACCTTTTTGGTGTTATAGAATACAATACGTTTGATGTAGCTTATCAGCTCAACAAAATATAATGGACTTTTGAATAATGCCTGAATTGGGCTTTGGGATTCCCATATGTTTAAGCTAATTAAGCTCTAAAAGAAATATGTTAATGGACCTATTTGTATATTTTCTGGCTGCAGGATTGGGTCAGCAGTAGTCAGTAGTCCCTTGTGTATCACAAGCTACTCAAGACGATGTTTTGAGGGAATGGACAGTTTAAACAATAAAAAGAGAAAAAAACTCAGTATGATTGTTAAGACATGGAGGATAATTCATGGGTGGAGGAAACCAATGAGTGGGCCTTTCCTGAATCCAATGATTTCCCACACCAGATCAAAATCATGGCATCCCTTATCTGCCAACTCAGATGAAGAGTACTTGGATGAAAAATCATCCCCTATTGAAGTGGCCCCTAAGGGCCATGTGGCAGTCTATGTAGGAGATGATCAAGAGAGGTTTGTAATCAAGACAGAGTATATTAATCACCCGTTATTTAAGAAGCTTCTGGATGAGGCAGAACGAGAATATGGATTCCAGAGCGAGGGGCCTCTTGTGTTGCCTTGCCAAGTAGCTTCTTTCCACAAGACAGTATGGATGCTTAAAAGTGACTGTCAGAGCTGCAAATCTTCTCCCAAGGTCTATTTCAAGCTCATCTAAATCTATACAAAGATGAAAGGCTTTAACAGTTGGTATGAAGTTTGTTATTTGAGGTTTTCCATGCTTCAAACAGCAAACAGCGTGCGGACTGTTTACTGTGAACTCTAGGACAGTTTCCTGTTCTACGTAGTAAATGTGGCCTTAGTATGTGGTTTATTATTTGTAATAATGTTTAATATTGTACTTTCTCTACAATTTTCGCCTTCTTGTGAAGGTGTATTCTTAGACATAATGCTCAGATTCCTCTTGTATACATGTTTAGTTTTAATTACTGTATCTCATGTTTAAAGATAGATAAAAGATTCATTTATGTCTTCAATTTAACCATGCTGCTAATTTATTTGTTAAATCAGAATGCAAATGCATCAAAGTTAACAGTTATATCCATCATCATTTTGAACATTGCTTTAAAGAACCACATTATATTAGCATTTGTGAATTATTATTTTTAATCATGTTATATCATTACTGAATATTTAAAATCACAAGTACTATCTAATTTTAATTTTTATCATAAGTATAAATAATAATTAAAATTATAATTATAATTTAATTGTTAAATAAGATTAAGATTATAATTAATAATTTTGGTCATAATAATCTTAATTAATAATTGTTTGGTTAAATTTTTAAATAATTATAAATTAGAAAAATAATTAATTTAAATGAGAGTTATAGCATAATTGATTAAAATATTTATAAAGATAAACTATAATATTTTTTAAAAAATAAAGAGTAAAATTATAAGGTCTATAAAATTATTTATATATAAAATATAATATTAACTTATGATATATTCACCTCGTGTTCGTCAAAAAATAACTAAATTAATGTTGACAATTTAGAAACATAAAAAATAAAGAAATAAAGAAATGAATACAAGTAATAAACTAAGAATAATAAGATATAAATTATTTGGAAAGACTTATTAGCAAAGAGAAAGATTCAACCAATTTTTTTAAATATTTTATTGCTTCTCGTAGTCCAATATTATTTTCCTTTTCTCTTGATATCTCCACACTTATTCTTGTTTTCTTAAAAAAGATTATTTCTTATGAAAATAGATTTTCCCAATGATCCCTTAGAGTAAATTTCAAATAGATTTTCCCAATGATCCTTTAGAGTATCCCCGCGACCCAGCTCGGCGACCCAGCATCCCATATCCCGCAAACCAGGTTCATCGGGACCAAATCTAGGCGAGAGTCGAACCCGAGACCATGATTCGTCTACCCACAGCCTCAAACCAACTCCACTACATATGAAGGCTCACACCATCTTTATTAATTAAATAATTTATTATTAAGTTATTGGTGTTTTATTTTCTTTTCCTTGTCTATCCCCTAAAAAAAATTAATTTAGTTTACATTTATCTATTTCATTCAAAAAATTCAATAAATATTCTAAGTTATTTTAATTTAATTCAACTCTCTCTCTCTCTCTCTCTCTCTCTCTCTCTCTCTCTCT
>MU224029.1:71891-82134 GCA_018584345.1 Thuja plicata | reverse complement strand
AGGTTTGAGGTTTCGGTAAGTTTTTAAACCAAGATTTTCAACTAAATATTGTGAAATGAGATAAGCTTGCAAGCAAGAACCAAAAAGGTGCATCAACTTTAACATTCTTGACTTGAATCTTAATGCTAGAAAATTTAACTGGCTTTTAAATACTTATCTCTTGTGCTATTAAGTTAAAATTAGCTAAACCTTAGAGCTTCATTCATTCTATCCAACTTGTACAAACCTTCAATGAGTATTATAAGTAACAACATCTAGACAATAATTAATATTCTATTGTAAATTTAAAAAAGTAATATAGCATTGATGCACATACACAATTATGCTCTTTAATATGCTAACTTATATATTGTTATCTATAGGCGTAATTCTTGCACCTTCTTCGAGTGCAAGTGCTAGTATATATCTATATAGATTTCAATGATTCCTATTCTTTTCTCTCCAATAGGATTCACCTAAACCTTTACTCATATTCCTCTCCCATACTTTAATTTATTTCTTCTTATCACTAAAATGTCCATTTAGACGCACAGATATATAAGTGTCTACCTGATTTCATGGAGCAACGGGCCTTCTTTAATGCTAGTCCAACAACTTTTATCTTTCTACAGGTTTCTTACACTCCATTCAAAACTGAACAGCACTACATTATTCTTTCCTATTAGCCCCGCTGACTTTAGTGATGATCCTCTGTGTGTAGAGTCGCTATTCACATGCTATTTGTGACAATAACCGATGATTTTGCAGTGTTGTTAAATGTTTCTGTCGAGTAATTCATGTGCGGACACAATTGGAAAATCCTGAGGCCATTCGAAGCTGGAAATGGCTACACAGACGACAGATTCTATCTGACTGGACAGTTTTATAACATTTATTAATAAAATTTAAAACCAAAAACAATTGTCCGTTAATTACTATAAAAATGTCCTATCAGATAGAATCTGTCCCTACGTCCCTAACTGCATCCAATAGTGACAATCCTATTCTATTGGTGTGGCAGCCATCCTATCCATCTAGCAACGTGTATACATCAAGCCATTTAAGGAATTCAGCTTTTTAACAGCTACATGTCCTCCACTTGACTATCACGCCCTTTTGTTTATACGCATCATTAAAGTAATGTTTGGTGTGGATAAAGCCTGGGAAGCCTTTGAGTCGATTCTAATGGGGATAACTTTATTCTCACGGGGAATCTTTTGAGCTAACGAAATAAATTTTATAGTTCACAGGCAGTACGTGTCTCGTCAGCAACCTTATACCGAACAGTTCCAGCTTCAGCGAATTATAATAATAAACTAAAATTGCATCATAGTGTGCAATGGGTAAGTAGAAGATGTATGAAAAGTCAATTAGGATTTTAAAATGTGTTTAATATTTGTATACATTAGTGGAGTATGTGAGGTGACTTGGTAGGTCATTTAACAAATGATGTTGTTTGTGCAACAAAGGTTTCAACAAATGAATGATAACTTCAAATCAGTTATACATCCACTTATAGAAATCCAACCACAAGTACAAGAATACCTTTAAATCAAAAAGATAATTTGAGGAGGGAGAGAGAGAAAGATAAATATAGTCAATGAGGTGCATACATCTTGTATTGTCTATCTAGATTTAATAAAATAAATTTAAATGTTGAAAATATGTTTAATTAATTATATCTATATTTTTAAAATTATAAAATAGAACATTTGTAAATCAAACTCGAGAAATTTTTTTTAAATTACTAAACTCAATATCTCATATGGTAAATAGAATATTCCAATCTCTCGTTATTTCACATCATTGGCGAGCTTGTATATATATACTCATGTGTGCGCATAGAAATATACATCCTAAAATTACATATATAATCCAAACTGCACATTCATACATGCACATCTCGCACAAAACAAAAGCGAGATTCACACAACGTTGGACAACAATAAAATAGTTCCTCTTTCATTCACATTTATGAAAATATGAAAATTTGCAATTCTTAGTTTTACATGACAAAATAAAGAAATAAATAGGGGAAGAGATCTCCCCTATTAGTCTTTCCTTCTCTATCCCTGCGACGTCTTCTTCCACCTGTCATCATTCTCAAGATTTTGGACAACATTAAAATAGTTGTTCTTTCATTCACATTTATGAAAATATGAAAATTTGCAATCCTTAGTTTTACATGACAAAATAAAGAAATAAATAGGGAAGAGGTCTTCCCTTTTAGTCTTTCCTTCTCTATCCCTGCGACGTCTTCTTCCACCTGTCATCATTCTCAAAATCATGCCTGATAGGTCTTTAATTTGGAGCCCAGCTAATTTGGCATAAAATTGGTGGGTACTGTCAAAATCACCAACCTCGGCTACCTATTCTAGCTGGGTATTAACGTAGTTGTGGTTGGTCTGACGGGTCTCTAGCAAATTCAGTGTGAAAATCACATTTTAAGTCATTGGCAAGGAAAGCAGATTTTCATGATGCCTGCATCATTTACGAACACAAACTCCTCAAAAGAGATTGGTGACCAATATATGTATATATTCATGTTATAGATATTTAATTTTTTGAACCTTGAAAAGTGTATCCCTAATTGAATATTCATCGCTTTTTGTGTAGAAATTTCTATTCTAGACATTATATAATGAAAGTTGCAATTATAGAATTCAAAAGTAAGCTTAAAGTATCCTTGTTAAGCTGAGACATTGGACCTAGAGTAGTTAGGATGTAGGAGGTCAAGGAGGCTTTTGAGTCATAAATTCATTACGTGGAGTGTAAGTTATCTTTCTATTTTAACAATACGTCATTGAGTATGTGTATCTAGATCAATTATGCACATAAGTTGATTCAAATGATTATTTCAATATTACTAGTGCTTTCACCGAAAGGAGGTCCAAGTGTTATGCTGATAGGAAATTTCAGTATATACATTGCTTCACTCTTGTTATGATCTAATTCTAATGGAGATGCATTGGTTATCTTAATTTTAATTTATATTCTAATGGATTATAAATTTGACAGTTACATTGGATCAATACTTAAGATCAAGAATTTTGTAATAGATGTTAAAAAAATGTTTAGCACATGTCAATATGAAATAATAATGGTTTTCAACCTTAAATAAGTATGAATTACATAGTTTTCAAAGGGATTATTATATATTTTACGTGTACCCCGAGAGTATATCTCAAGGTTTGTTTGTTCAACTACTCTAAATATTCAATTCACATTGGAAGGAAACTAAAATCATGGTATCAATACAAAAATGAAAAAAAGCTAGCACAATGACTCAAATATTTATGCTTATGATAGTTTTGGTCATCTCTTAATGCAATTACATAATTGTTCTAAGTATGGCTCATGGCCCAATTACGCACCAACTCTCTTGATTTTTAATTGTATACTTGTTTTCATTTATTAAGTAGCCTAAATTTGTGTAAATGAGACTATATTCTCTATCTCTATATATAGTTCAAATACTCATATATGTAGATTTAGCTCAAAAATGGGTTGCATGATTAGAGTACAAAGGAGGGGAGGTAGTTCTATCACTAATATATTAACTCAAGTATATAATTTCCTATCGTCATAACCCCTGTACCTCTTTTTGGTGCAAGTTCTAGTATCATTAATATTTAAGAAATTCGAAAATGGAGATTTGAAAAATCTTGAATATTTCTCAAAATTAATCAAAATTATAACCGTGTTCTAGACATGTAGAGTGGAACAAACCACACTCCTATGGTTTTGTTTATTTCCACCTCATTGTTATATGACAAGCCTTTGTAAAATATCTTAATGCATGTCAACTAAACAAAGGGAAGATTTTTATCTTGGGAGAGGATGGAAAATAATCTTTATATGAGAAAAATAAATAAATTAAACACTAAAAATAAGGTTTAATCAAGATTCAGACAACTTAGTTAAAATTTGAATAATGAGGGATTGGTTTGTACCTTCAAGAAAACTATGACTTGTTATGTCAAGATTAATAAAAGAGTGAAAAATAAGTTTGAAAAACTATAGAAGTGCTGGTACAAATCAAAATAAATACTTAGAACTAGTATGTTAATGTGGCATGACTTCTATAAGTTAACATATAATTATTTTTCCAAGCATGTAAAAAGCCTTTTGTTTCATGGTCAATCTAAAGTTACTACTTATCAGTCCTAGATTATTCATAATGTCATGGACATGCATGAAAAAAGTTATAGACAAGAATTTAGAGGCTTCTAATATTCTTAATAAACAGCAATAGTGTGGCTCACACTGTCAACCCTTGTTTGGTTATGTTATCACATTTTACCTATTATTTGTTGGTGGGTTTTTCTTGCTTAACTTTGGCTAGTGAAAACATTTTGATGTAAAGGGTTTCAGGGTCCTTTGAAAATCTAGTTTACCTTAACCAAAAATAATATAATTAAAATTTGATAGTTGAACATTATTATATAGCAAATTGAACTAATTACAATCAACAATCCCTTGCAAAATAATACCACTACAAAATGATACTAAGTTGTGATATGAAAATAAACCCTAACCCTAAGACATTTTTATCAAGCCCTATGTCGGTTACAAAGAGGGTTAGAATATGTACGCCAATAGAAAATTAACTCCTGGTGCCATTTTTATCAAGACTTATGTCAGTTACCCTATCTTGGGGGAGTTTCCCCCAATCCCTCGTTGAATAATTTGGAGAGAAACTACACTGATAAATGTGGGGAAAAATTAACCTCTGAGTCTTATTAGACTCCATATAAAAATGATTAGCTCATTTGATCTCATTAGACTATTTAGGTTAAATGGATGAATTTTAATAAATTATTGATTATTTCATTTTAGTTTACTTTCTCAAAACCCTAAACATCCTTGATCCCTTTTCGAGATTGATAGTTTGAGGGTAGTTATGGATCTAGATTATTTTAGATCCAATAACAGATATAATATATATTTTAGGTTAGTGGAGTAGATTAGATAAGTAATTTCCCATCAAAGCCATAGGGATCTAATATTTTTTTTAAAGATATGATTTGTTTAAATACAAATCACAATTAAATTTAATAATACCAACATTAGCCTCTTTAAAAAAAACAAAAGACCACTTATCTTTCCAACATGGTCAAGGCATGAACCAAAAGGAATATTTTCTTATATTCTTAAGAAAAACAACACTTCAATAGATCATTGCATTAGCTAAAAAAGGGTTAGATGAGCATATAAAACCACTAATATCGACCTATTGCTTTCTAACTAAGAAGAGTGTGATTAACAACATAATAGCCCTCGGATTATGCTACTATCAGTGACATATACGACTTAGCATGACATATTTGAATTAAAAAAAGTTATTTAATCATTAAGCAATGCATTCTAGCTCTAAAAATGGAGATAATAACAATGCCTAAACATGAAAAACGAAATGAAACATGAATCTAGATGAATCCTAGTAGCATAACAATGCATTTTCAATATGAGATGAAGGCTGATTTGCTCTCAAAAATGCCTTCTATTTACATAATAATGAGGAGAGAGGGGGGACAAGGTGCATTAATGGAGTTGAAAAACTCATTAATGGTGTGCAAGAGCAATAAATGCCTTGGGCATTCAATAGGCATGGTGAAGACATGGGCTTAAGGAATCTTCATTAATGAGGCACTAATGAGAGCCTTAAAGAAGCATGGGAAGGGTTCAAGATGATGGCTTGAGAAAGTGGACTTGAGGGAAGGAATCTTGAGATTCCTTGACTTTCTCAAGTGGGTGGAGTTCTTAATCATTCCTTAATGGAATGTGACAACATTAGGAGGTGGGTTAGGATAGAATTAGGATTAGAATTAGATTAGCATGGGGGGGACAGGTTGGGATGGGTTAGAACCCATGGTAGAAGTGGTTGAGATAGGTTAGGTTGGGGTTTTAGGGGAATATAAATGAAATGAATTATTTGACATAATTCATTTAAATATATAGGATTTAATTATTTAAACATTTTATTTCTTTTTAATAATTAAGGGGACTATAGCCATTTTAATTAAATTAATTAGGCGAGGGGAATGGGTTCATTTGCAAGTGAGCAATTAATTTAGGGTTTATTTAATTCCTAGAAAATTAATCATTTTAGCCATGTATTTAATTGATTTTGATTTTGGCTAAAAGTCAATAATTTAGTGATTTGATCACTTTTAGGAGATTAAATTGATTTGAAAAGAATTATGCCAAGTAGTAACAGGGTTGTTTGAACATAATTGGGGGTATGATTACACTTAGGGAAAATAGGGTCTATAGTCAAAGCAGACCAAATCTAGGTGGTTACATGTGCCCCTCTTTGAATTGATGTGCGAGCAGTGCATTGATTCAAAGAAAGTTTTTGATTTTGACTTCAGAAAGATTGAGAATTTTGTTCTTGGTTGTTGAATGAAATGTTGATGAGATCAGTCTCGCACTTGATTGAACTAAACTGGTAGAATTGACTTTGCACTTGGTTTTCGTCCAAAGGTTAATAAAAGATCTTAAAGATACCAATTCTGAACTTGGTTGTCGTCCAAAGATTGATAATATTGATTCCAAACTTGGTTGTCATCCGAAAGTCAGTATGAAGCTGCTAGGAGCTTTAGTAAGAATATTTTAAAATGAGGAAACACAAGATATCTAGCTTATGAGAACCAAAGCTTTCCATCCAACAGTTCTGACTTAGTCAAGAAAACTGTCATGCCCCTAGTTTGTTTGATAACAACATCATTTTAATGTTGTTTCGAGAAAAAATTTAATTGATAGTAATGTGATCATGCCCCCTTGGGAATGAAATCGAAGGAAAAGAATAAAATCCCTTTGTTGAAATGATGTATCACTTGCAGGAAGCGGGTAGGGAAAGAAAGAATAGAGTAGAAGAAGTGAAAAAGAGAGGGTGTTTAAGAATAAATACATGGTAACCAAGTTAATTATGTGAAAATACGAGTGGTGAGATTGATAAAATGATGTCAGACCAAGATTTATGATAAAATGTGCAATTTGACAATTTCTTGGAACAAATGAAGCAATTCTGCATTTTTAGGAGGTGTCACAAAAATAGTACTGTGTTGCATAAAATACCTTAGGCACCTTTGATTTGGTTCCCAATTTATTAAAAAGAGAACAAAATTGTAGTTTTAGTTGCCTCGGAGGAGTTTTGGAACTCCTAAATAGCTCAAAAGACCAATATATAGCTCACAAATTACCATTTTACTATTCATTTTCACTTTTACCCATAGTAATTATGAGAGCTCTATAGAGAAGATGGTGGTCCCTGTGAGGAAGCATCATTTTTAGATGAGCCATTGACACCAGCGCCCGACCGACTACCCACCTTCGGTAAAACTACCTCGTGAATTTTGCAAATTTGATTTTTAAGCATTTTTGTAGCTTTTACAGCCATTTAAATTTTGGGTCACATCTAGGGTTCTAGATAGCACTCTATCAAACCCACATCACATCCGGTATTTCCCAGATCACGTCCTATTTTCTCATATTTTTGCATCGCATCTAGGATACTCTAGATCGCATCACGTTGCTCTTTTTTAGGCTTAGTTTTGGGTCAAAATTTTAGTTTGGTCACACCCTGCTAATTTAGGATCGTACCCTACATTCTGGATCGCATCTTAATTTTATAGGATCGCATCCAGTATACTCAATCGCATCCTATTTTTCCAAGATCGCATCCGGTAAAAGAGATCGCATCCTGATTTCAAGAATTGCATCTCATTTTTGGACTTATAAAATGTATTCATTATGAATTGTGTGCCTATCGCATATCTGTAATCACTTAGCTGATTTATATTTATGCACTTGTAGCTTAGATAGAATACTGAGTTATCTCATATTTGTCAAAATAGGTTGATTTTGAGGTAGTCTCCTTTCGAGGCACATATCTAGGATGCATGCTCGCGTTGTCTGGAGTTTTGATAGACGATGAGCAGGAGACAGTAGTCCACTATGGATTATGATCATTGATAGGTTTACCCGATATAGGGGTAAACTGAGGGTTTTTTACTGCACTCATAGCACAACACCTTCCATCTCCTGACCAGGGAGATGACAGTTACTCCAGAGGATGTATGGTGTATACTCTGTGTTCCTATTATGGGCCGCGAGGTGCACTTCAAGTCTACATCTACCGTGGTGATTGGTGCAGCTCACTGATACTTTCAGGACAATACTATTGACTGCAGATAATTGTCTTGGGACTACATGGTGGATCATTATGATCAGCTATCTGTATACATGGTAGGCTTGATTGGTGGCATTTTGATGCCAGACAGAGGACAACATGGGTTTATGGTCGGTTGCGTGGACATGCTCGAGCAGATGGTTGTCCAGAGACAATGATTTACATGGGACAACTGCATTCTAGCCCATATATACCATGAGCTTCTTGAAATCGTGTACCACTATACTCGGAGCATGACTGTGGGTATCCTGATTCTTTAGATCTAGGCCTGGGAGAATTTCTCTGTTACACGACCAATAGTAGATAGGCAGCGTGCACCTAAGTTGCCATATGTATATATGTATGTAGGTCTTATTCAGCAGCCCCATCTAGATAGGGTAGAGTACTGGCGTAGACTCTTCGATGATATGACAGAGGTCGTATGGAGACCATATTTAAACTACAAGGAGTGGACTTCAGATGCCAGGCAGGTACCATTTTTGTTCCAAAGCCAGTATCTCATTGGACGGACCAGATATATTGTAGAGTTGTTCATGGTCTCCTGAGTCCTCAAAAAGTATAGCTGTCAGTAGGGTAGGACATAGGATATTATAGTATATGAACAGATCCGAGATGAGAAACCACTATGGGGTGTCCAGCTTAGGTATGAGACAGCTCATCAGGAGATCCAAAACATGGTCTGAGTAGACTGGGACCTTCACCTTGATGTTGTCGATGCAGGTGTTTTTGATGGGTATGTCACAGATGATTCAGTATTAATTTCCACATTTTACTGTGCCGAAGGAGCCCATTCCTCCCATTGAGGAACTGATTGATTATGATCTAGATGAGAGTCCTGCAAGAGGGAGTGGAGGAGTATAGAGAGATAGGGGCAGAGACCGACATGGAGGGAGGGATGGAAGCCGAGATGCAGGGAGAGATGGGAGATGACCTCCTCTAGATGATGGTGATGATGGCAGAGATGATAGGGGTGGTGGTGCTATGGGTGGTACGAGAGATGTGGCCAGTGGCAGTCGAGAGGGTCAGTGCACCCACTTCAGATTTATTGCTCCCAGGATGGATCCAGGGCCATTATTAAGAGGAGAGAATCACAGGAAGAGGTAGCAGCAACAGAGATAGCCCAATCAGTCACAAGATAGATCTATAGGATAGGATATTGGTAGGGGTTCAGGCAGGGATGGAGATCCCTTATCTCAATGTGAGAAGGAGAGAGAGTAGCTCAGGGCACAGATTACTACTTTAGAGGCCAGAGTATGTTTCAGATGCATTTTTGTTTGATAGGGACAAACAACTAGAGAGGCTTCAGGCAGAGCGGTACATGCAGGGTGAGATGCTCAGAGCAGAGAGAGATGCACAGGCTTAGATTGCAGTCCATCATGCTCAAAGAGCCACATATTATTATTCTCTATACCATGCTGTAATGCTAGAGGGACAAAGAGTGGTATCTTTTTCATGCCTAGAGTAGCAGTCTCAGGGGGCGATGCCTCCTCCTCCTCCATTTGTGCCTCCTCCTCCTGATCAGAGAGAGGGTGGGAGCCAGAGCTGAGATATTTTATCTCATTTTGTATATTTGAGTTCATATTGTATATTTGGATCCTTTTGAGATCCTCTTTTTGTACATGACATATATATATCTGATTCATTTTGTCCCTCTGATACTCTTGATGTGGATTTGTGCCATGCTTTGATCTGTACCATGTTTTGAGATATATATCTGATGTCGTTGGTTCTGTTCCTGACATGTTATATGAGTTCCATTTGCTTTGATAGATTTATTTTGCACATGTGATTATATCTTGGCCATATGATGAGTTAGATTTTAGATGATGACATCATTTTATGCATGTGTTGAGTTATCACTGATAAAAATATGTTTCAAATGATATTATGTGAATATGTAAATGTATGTTTTTGAAATTTTTGTATGCAATATAGAATGTATGGATGCACTTTAGGATGTAAAAGTAAAAATGCAATACATGGATGCTTTGTTTTTGTATTTTCTTGTTGTTTCTTTTTATGAATGCAAAATGTATGCTATGGATGTGCAACGATATATATATATATATA
>MU224029.1:40907-71454 GCA_018584345.1 Thuja plicata | reverse complement strand
TTTGAGCACAAATTCCCAAATTTTTTAATTTCCTTCAAAATGCATCATGCAACCTCTAAATGCAGCTATATGCAGACTCTTAGGACTTGTCACTGATTTAGCAAATATTGCAAAATTTGTATCATCATTGGGTGCTTTTTAGAATGGATACCACCTGATAGTAAAACCATCACTAATACCCACAGATATTATGACAATATAAATACTATATTTATTGGAATGTCAAAAATAGACTTAGACATCAAGGCATAGAAGCCAGGATAACAAAATAGTCACCTTCCTTTTATTATATCAGAATCTGTGTAAGGCAAGATATTGAACCCGCAATGACCTTGAAAATTCATATCCTTGGGTACATTATGCTTCGTATACCTTAGTGATAGTCTGAGTAAGAAAATAGACAAGTAAATTATTTCAACCTCATCATAGTTTACACATAACAAAGATCAAGATATATGTAGTTATCCACTCATGATGACAGCTCTTACCATAAACACCCAAGTTAGGTAAAATTTATATGATTACTAGGAATAATCACCATACACAGAAAAAATAAGAAGAAAACATTATGCCCCCTATCCTTTCGACTCTTTGTCTTTGTGCAGACATCATGGAGTAACTCGGAAGGTATAAAAACATCAATTGAGAATCAATAAAAATTCATAACTGCTTAGTGTATAGTCAGAAAATGGAAGCACTTCCATGGTGGACTGGTTTATCCTTTTGAGTAGGTTTTTTGGGGTTATATCAGGCACCTTGAATGGGTTCTTGACTTTGGCTTGGCTTTCCTCGTATTCTTCCTTTCTTTCCACTTCTTTCCAACCTGATTTCTGCATTCTAGACTGCAGACCTGAGATCTTGGACCTCAAGGTCAGGGTCAACCTTTTTGGTCTATGTTGACCTTAACCCTAACCTAGGTCAAGGTTGACCTCAACCCTAACCTAGGTCAAGGTTAACCTTGGCCTTGACCTAGGGTTCAAATCCTGGGGTCCCACAGTTTTTGGATGTCGGTCTTTGCAAAAGTTGTTTCCCTCTTTTGGGTTGACTGTTTCGGGTTCTGAAGCGTCGATTCCTAAATTATATTTATCTTAGATCCTCTCCTAGGGGTAAATGCTCTAATTAAAATTTAATTCTCCTATGTCGGCCTCCTTAGAATATTGTTCCCTACTTTCATATAAAAGGGAGCCTTCTCTTCTCATTTTCTCTAAGCCTCCTAATTATGATCAACCATTCTCAAACCATTATCAAGTAACAAGCGCTAAGGAAACCAAGCATTCAAAGGAAATTCAAGCATCCATTATTCTACATGTTTTCAATCTCTCAAGGTGTTCAATTCTTCCCCTCAAGAATTCAAGTTCTCCATTGAAGATCAAGGATTCAAGTTTTCAAGCCTTTGAAGGGATTTGGTTCAAGCATTGAAGATTCATCATTCAAACCTTTGATATAGGCATCATGATTGTGTGATCTTCCTTCAAGACCCTTTGTGCATCCTCAAGACTCTTTCATCATCTCTTCAAGGTGGATTTCAAGCATATAATCATGGAGGTTTATGGTTTCTATTGAGTCCAAACTTTCATACTTACATACTTGCTACATTTGAATTACAATTGCATATCTATTTAATATCATAGCTTCATTGTTAGATTCAATTCTACTACTTGCTAGCATTCTATACTTTATTGATTTCAAGGTTAATTCCTAAAATGGGGTTTGACTAAGGAAAACCCCTCCCCCCCCAAAAAACAAACCTCTTTTTCTTGTAGGTACAGGTTCGGGACTGTGGATTTGGACTCAGATTTGGATACCCTTTTCGGATTTATATCGAGCTCTGTGAACAAATTTTTTGTTGACACTGTGCAGGTCGAGGTCGAGATTATTGGGTCAGGGGTGACATTTGTGGGTCAAGGTTGACCATTTTAATAAGACAGTGTCAGATCAGAAAAATATTTATGGGTTTTGTTCGTCTCTACATTCCAGTTCCTGATCATACTTCAGATTTTCTAGAAATAGAGTATAGACCTCAAAAAATAGCATTCTTTGATATGAAATTCTTTAAGGTTAATACTTCCTCTCATCCTTTTCAATTACTGTTATATATCATATCTATATAATCAATTAATATAATTTAAGATCTTCTTTACTCTCATTTCAAAATGGTTGGATCATTTGTGCATTAATTCCTCTTTTGGGTTGATCAACTTGGATCTTGCGTTTGTGCATTTGGGGATAAAGGTGGAACATCTTATGTTCCTCATAATCACATTTAAATACAATTACAATTTAAATTAAAAGGTTAGGTAAATACACAATCAAACCCTAATAAAACTAAATAAACAAAGATTTTTCTCCCTTTACATTTTGGTGAACCCGCAATAGACAACTCCTTCTCTTTGGTGTTAGATTTAAATCTTAGATTAAAATTTGCATTTATAAATACAAAAAAAATAAATTTAAATACTCATAAAATATACAAAAACACTTCTTGCATTTCATTCATTATGAAGATCTTTTGGTGTATGGCTATTTTTTTCATTATTCTTTTCTTAGCATCTCTTTATAGTACTTATGATGTGTATGAGACTATCCTCCATTTTATTACATTCCTCACTCTTCATGGTGCACTTTCTTATGCCATTATGAGATTGACCAATACTAGTCTCCCTACTTTTAAAACTTCTATTAAGGATGTGTGTAATGGACTCATTAATCTTTTGGATTATGTGAAGAATTTGGTAGATGATACACCATTGCCTAATCTTCCTAATCTTCCTCTCAACCTTCCTAATCCAATTCCTAATACTCCTACTCCTATTCTTCCATCTTCCATCCCTAGTTCTTCTCACACTTTTGTTGAGGCTCAAACTACGGTACAAGATGAGGATGTACAAGAATTCCTATATTTACCTTCCCTTTCTTATTCAATCCATGATGCTATTAAGAGAAAATCCCAAGAAACTTCTCCCAAAACCATCATTCCACCTTACACAACATTTTCTCATGAACACACTAATCAATCATCTCCCATAGAAGCTTTGCAAGATAGGCACACTACATGATACGTTATGGTTGATAAACAAGGTTATAAGGGTTTGCGGCTTGGTGTTAATGAACATGGCATTAAAAACCCGATTCATATGTCTCCTAAACAAAATATGCATGGGGCTTCCCGCCTTCTAAATTTGAGGTCGCTGATCTTTACTATCGTCCTCCTCTTCATATTCTTCTTCCAACACCTACCTTAGACCACCCTAATACTCCTCAAGATATGGCTAAAAAGGTGTATGTCCAGTTAATGAATTCTAAGAAATAAATCTTCAAACCTATTCCGAGAAATGCTCTCTCTAAATATAAAAGTCTTTTTCATTATAATAATAAACATTTACTTGTTGACTACTTGCATTTCAAGCTATATGTTAGAGAAAGAGCTGCTTTGGGAATTATATCTCATTCCCGTGCAGTATTACAATTTATTCATAATTTTGATATAGGGCATTCCCCTCATTCCTCTACAAGTTAGATTGCATTTCTCCTCTTGTCTATTCACTGGGGGGCAAGAGGTATCTTAGTCCAGTCTTCTAGGATCCATTTTACTCTTAGCATATCTTTTGTGTTGAGTTTAATTGGTTATTCTTTCTATATTCTATCCCTATAAATCATCCATGATATCTTTTCTAAGACATGTGTTTTGTAAGGATATCTCTTTTCTATGAAATCTCTTGATATAATTTGATATATCCCTTGCCTTCCTGGGGGGCAATGTATTGTCCTTCTTTCTCTATCTAAGGAAATACTTTCCTTAGCTTAGTGGCATGTGTTTATCTTACAACATTATTTCTTTATAAAGATTTGTGTTTTGACTATTGATACCCCCTTATATGAGAGGTGATTTTCCTAGGTGATCACCTCTTCTTTATTTTTCAAACTATTCTTTTGATAAAATCTTGCTCTTTCTTTGGGTTAGAGTTTGATTCCTTCATCCAAAGATTATGCTTCCTCTTGATTATAGGGGGCTTGTTGATTGAATCTTTGGTCCTTCTTTTCCTTAAAAGATGAAATTTTATCCTAATTACTCCTCTATGGTGAGGGTCTTGTTGATAAGATATCTTCCTTTTTGAGGATCCTTTTTCCATAAGTGACATATCCATTTCACGATTATCTATGTTCTTTTATGTAAGGGGCAAGGCTCTTTGCTAAGAATATGGTATACATTATTGTTAAGTTGGATATCTCCTTACCTTGTGAAGTAGGTATCCTCTTCCTGTTCCTTATCCTACCTAGTAGGTAGTCATGATAAGGAGGGTGGCATATATAGGGTCTCCCTTGTACTATAGTTTACATTTATTTATATTTTACAGCATGCTAAATCCTTGGAAGGTAATGCACATAAGTTGCTAAATCCTCAAGAGACACCCATTTTTACTTTTTACTTTTTACTTTTTTGCTAAATCCTTGGAAGGTAATGCACACAAGTTGCTAAATCTTGAAAAAGAGACGCACCCTTTTATTTTACAGTATGCTAAATCCTCGAAAGGTAATGCACATAAGTTGCTAAATCATGAATGGACACGCATTTTATATTCCATAGTGATACAAGAATGTAGATCTATGGATATTTTTCAAGCCGTCAGAAGATGTATTTACAATTACAAGCACAGTTTATGGGTGAACCTATTGGGCTCTCCCTCCTTGGTGATTCATTGTAAGGTAAGCATCTTACTAGGGAAGGTAATCACTTTTTCTTTTCTCTCTTTTCGCTTTCATGCTAGTAGGATTATTTCATGAAGCTATGTTATCTATAGTGTTTCTCCGGTCTTGCTTATGTAATCATGTATGTTTTCTATGATTGATTTCTCTTTAATTTCATATCTTTATGTATGTATGTTGACTTAAAATCCTTGGTCTAGGGACTCATCTCCTTGACTCACTGATATTCTACTTTTTTGCAATCCACCAGTGTCTTTCTTCTAACTTTACCGTGAGCATGTTTGATTTCTATACTCCCGCTAAAGTAGGGGCTAAATGTATAGTCATAAAATGGAAGAACTTCCATGGTGAACTGGTTTAGCCTTCTGAGTAGGTGGTTTGGGGTCATATTAGGCACCTTGAATGGGTTATTAACTTTGACCTATCTTTCCTCCTATTCTACCTTTCTTTCCACTTCTTTCCAACCTGATTTCTACATTCTGGACTGCAGACCTGAGATCTTGGACCTCAAGGTCAAGGTCGACCTTTTTGGTCTATGTCAACCTCAACTCTGACCTAGGTCAAGGTCAACCTCAAACCTAACCTAGGTCAAGGTTTACCTCAACCTTGACCCTGGGTTTAGATCCTGGGGTCCCACAGTTTCTGGATGTCGGTCTTTGCAAAAGTTGTTTCCCACTTTCGGGTCGACTGTTTCGCGTTCCAAAGCGTTGATTCCTAAATTATATTTATCTTAGGTCCTCTCGTAGGGGTAAAGCCTCTAATTAGGATTTAATTCTCCTATTTCGGCCTCCTTAGAAGATTGTGCCCTAGTTTCCTATAAAAGGGGGCCTTCTCTTCTCATTTTCTCTAAGCCTCCTAATTATGATCAAGCATTCTCAAACCATTATCAAGTAACAAGTGCTAAGGAAACTAAGAATTCAAAGGAAATTCAAAAATATATTATTCTACATGTTTTCAAGCTCTCAAGGTGTTCAAGTCTTCCCCTCAAGCATTCAAGTTCTCCATTCAAGATCAAGGATTCAAGTTTTCAAGCCTTTGAAGGGATTTGGTTCAAGCATTCAAGATTCATCATTCAAACCTTAGATCTAGACATCATGATGGTGTGATCTTCCTTCAAGATCCTTTGTGCATCCTTAAGAATCTTTCATCATCTCTTCAAGGTGGATTTCAAGAATAAAATCATGGAGGTTTATGGTTTCTATTGAGTCTAAACTTTCATACTTACATACTTGCTACATTTGAATTACAATTGCATATCTATTTAATATCATAGCTTCATTGTTAGATTCAATTCTACTACTTGCTAGCATTCTATACTTTATTGATTTCAAGGTTGATTCCTAAATTGGGGTTTGACTAAGGCAAACCCCTCCCCCCAACAAACAAACCTCTTTTTCTTGCAGGTACAGGTTCAGGATTGCAGATTTGGACTCAGACCTGGATACCCTTTTCAACTTTCTTTCAGGCTCTGCGGACAGATTTTATGTTGACACTGTGCAGGTTAGGGTCAACATTATTGGGTCAGGGGTGACATTTTTGGGTCAAGGTCAACCTTTTTCATAAGACGGTGTTGGATCAAAAAAAGATTTATGGGTTTTATTTGTCTCTGCCTTCCGGTTATGGATCATACTTCATATTTTCCAGAAAGAGAGTACAGACCTCAAAAAATAGCATTCTTTGATATGAAATTCGTTAAGGTTAATACTTCCTCTCATCCTTTTTTATTACTGTTATATATCATATATATATAATCAATTAACAGAATTTAAGATCTTCTTCTTTTCTCTCATTTCCAAATGGTTGATTCATTTGTGCATTTGGGGATAAAGTTGGAACATCTTATCTTCCTCATAATCACATTTCAATACAATTACAATTTAAATGTAAAGGTTGGGGAAATACACAATCAAACCCTGATAAAACTAAATAAACAAAGATTTTTCTTCCTTTACACTTAGATGCCCCTAGTTAAACATCATCAGGAAATAAAAGAGTTATGAGCAATCCAAAACCAAACTGTGTTTAAGTAATACTATTGATTCATTTTTCAAGCATGGTATAGATTCATCAATCAAAAAGTTTGGAATTCAAGAAAATATGGCATCCATTTGTCTGTATACAATATTGTTTCTATTTGGAATCCAATGTAGGTCTTAGGAACACCATTCGTGTTAGTGCAATGTTTGTGTCATCCTTGTTTTTTGAACGTAATAGTGGTAGTGAAAGTATTTGAGAGTATCATATCACAAGAAAAACTATCCTATGAAGAATTAGCAGATGCAACCTATCAGACTGGCAAAGATGCCCCCAGTACAGAATGACTTGATCCTAAGACATAAATGCAGACAAATCCCAAGCGAGGATAAGATAGTCATTTAGGAAATGAAATCAGCGTAATAGCACAGGTGAGATTTTGAAGGCTCAGTATCAGTGATGCTTTGATAGATGGAGCGCAGAACACAAGTGATGCCTGATTTCCAGGTTTTCACCACTTGGCCAAAAATTTTCTTTCTTTTTGCTACCAAGATGCCTGTTTTACCAGGTTCTCATCAAGGTACTTTTCTCTTTTTCAATTTTTTTGCTATTTTTTCTTTTTTTGAATGTTTTTGTAGTATCAAGGCACTTGTTTACCAGGTTTTCACCAAGGATACCCTTTCTTCACGACTTTTTCCGTTATTTTTGGATTTCTTCAAGATCAATTTTCTGAATGTTTTTGTTATTTTCTGAACACTTTTTGTTGTACAGGCTCTGCTAGGTGATAATCAAGTGTAGAACCACTTCAGATGTAGAGTATTAATAGGAACTGGAAGAACGTCTCCCTCAGGTGTAGCTAGTTGATAATCTCTAGTCCCAAAAGTAGCAGTGGTAACATAAGGTCCTAGCCAGTTAGGTTCAAATTTTCCCTTTTGTTCTCTATTGGACTGGTTCTTAGGATTCTCCTTTAAGAAGAGATCCCCCACTTCAAATATTCATGGTTTGAGCTTCTTGTTGTACCCTTTGGACATGCGTGGTTGATACACTTTCAGATGATCAAATGACTATTGTCTGCGCTCATCTAGTAGGTCCAAAGAATTCATCCTATAAATGCGGTATTACTCATCAGTAACAAAACTATGTAAAGATATCTGCAAAGATGTGATTTCAACCTCAATAGGTAGTACTACTTCAATGCCATAAACTAGAGAAAATGGCATGGCTCTAGTTGGTGTTCTGATGCTTTTTCTGTAGGCCCATAGTGCCAGATTCAGTTGTAGATGCCAGTCTCTGCTAAACTTACTCACAGTTCTATGTAGGATTTTGAGAATATTCTTATTGGATGCCTCAGCCTATCCATTACCTTGAGGGTAATAGATTTAGGAGAAGTGTTGAGTGATATGGAATTATTCACAAAGGTCATCAATGTCTTGATTTTTAAATTGGCCCCCATTGTCTGTTACAATTGAAGAGGGTATCCCATATCTACATATAATGTAGTTCAGAATGAACATAGCCACCTGGTTTCCAGTGGCTTTGATTGACAGCATGGCCTCGTCCCACTTCGTGAAATACTTAGTGGCCGTAATGATGAACTTGCATCTATTTGAAGAATTTGGATATATTTTTCCAACCAAGTCAAAGTCCCATTGCTGAAATGGCCAATGTGTAGTGAAATGTATAAGTTCTCTGGCAGGAGCATGGATGAGATTTCCAAGTGTCTGACATTTATGACATGTTTTTGATAATTGAATAGCATCTTTTTCCATGGTAGGCCAGTAATAGCCGACTCTTAGTAGTTTATTAGCTAATGAAAAGTTGTTCGAGTGTGATCCACGTACACCTTCGTGGACTTCTTTTAAGGCGAGATCAAACTCTTTAAGTTCTAAACATCTAAGAAGCATACCGCCTAGACCTCGTTGATATAATTTATTAGTTATGTGGACATAACATGATGCTATCCTAATCAGGGCTCTCTTCTCATTTCTGGATAGATTGTTAGGAGTATTTTGGTCAGTGAGATAGGTAATGATATTGGCATACTGAGATTGGTCTGGGGTGTTCAAAGCATAGATTACTTGGTATTCAGGGGTATCAAAGGCAGGATAGGACAATTCTTCCACCAAGAAGTCATAGCCAAATTGATATTCCTCCATTTGTAACATGGATGCCAATGTAGCCATAATATCTGCAACTTTGTTCTCTATTCTGGGTATCTATTGGAATGTTATGAAGACAAAGTATTTCTTTAGGTCATCAACCAATTGCTTGTAGGGTTTCAAATTTTCATATTTCATCTGGTAATCTCCATTAACCTGATTGATAACGAGCTCGGAGTCACCGTACATGTGTAACTCTATAATTTTCCATTCCATGGCTAGTTTAAGACCATTGACCAGTGCCTCATATTCTAGAATGTTGTTCGTGCATGGGAACACCAATTTGTAAGACTTGGGTATATTGTAGCCTTGAGGAGTTATGAATATAATTCCTGCTCTAGAGCCTTTTTGCATGAAAGAACCATCAAAGTACATCTTCCATGGATACTCAGTTAGATGCATAATTGTTTCATCAGGGAATTCGATCCTTAGAGGTTCATCATCTTGAAGTGGCGAATCAACTAGTTGATCTGTGAGGACTTGTCCTTTAATAGCTCTCCTATCTACATACTCAATGTCAAATTCACTTAGGATGAGGACCCACTTTGCTATTCGTCATGTTAATGTTGTTTTCCTTAAAAGGTACTTCAGAGGATCAATCTTAGCAATGATCCTTACTGTATGTGAGAGCATGTAGTGTCTCAATTTCTGTGATGCGAAGATGACTGCTAAGCATGCTTTTTAAATAATGTTGTAATTGAGCTCATAGGAGACTAGCATTCTACTGATATAGTAGATATCTCTTTCTTTCTTTGTTTCATCCTCTTGTGCTAATAATACTCCTAATGATGTAACTGTAGCTGAAATATAGAGGAGTAATGGATTTCCATGAATATGCACCATAAGAGTAGGAGGAGTAGCTAGGTACCCTTTTAATTCTCTGAAGTTGGCTTCACATTGTTCATCCCATTTGAAGGTAACCCCTTTATGTAGTAATTTGGTAAAGGGTTGTGCTATGTCCACCAGTTGTGACATGAATCTCCTAATTGATTGAAGTCTCCCTTGTAATGTCCTCATTTGACTGATGTTGCGTGGAGGAGTCATCTCTAGAATAGCTTTTACCTTTGCTGGATCTACCTCAGTTCCCTTTGCTGAAACTATAAACCCTAAGAGTTTTCCTGATTAGACACCAAAGGCACACTTCTTTGGATTGAGCCTGAGTTGGAATTGCTCCATTTGATCCAAGATCTGTCTCAAGTCAGCAATGTGAGTGCTCCTTTCTTTAGATTTAGCTAAGGTGTCATCCACGTAATCCTCCATGTTTTTATGCATCATATCATGGAATATAGTATTTATTTCTCTTTGATATGTTACACTGGCATTCTTTAACCCAAATGGCATGATGTTCTAGCAAAAGGTGCCCCATGTGTATGTAAATGCATTTTTCTCTTGATCCTCATGGGGAATTTTTATTTAATTATAGCCCGATAATCCATCCATTAATGAATACATATGGTAGCCTAATGTGAGGTCTATGATCATGTCAATGTTAGGTAGTGGGAATTCATCTTTTGGAAACACTTTGTTTAAGTCTCTGAAGTTCTTATAGGTCCTGATAGATTTATCAGACTTAGACACGGGGACCACATTGGAGATCCATCCTGCGTAGGCAATGACTATGATAAATCCAGCTTTCAACAATTTCTATAGCTCTGCTTTTACCAGTAATACAACATGAGGATGCATCTTTCTAAGTTTTTGTTTCATGGGCTTGATCCCGAGAGCTATAAATAAGTGGTGCATGACTAGATTAGGATCTATTCCAGGCATATCCATATAAGACCATGCAAAGTTGATTTTCTTTTCCCTCAAGAACTTTGTGAATTGTATCTTCTCTTCTTCTGACAAAGATTATGCAAGGTGTACTATTTGAGCATCTTCAATGGTGCCCAAATTTACTAGCTGTGTTGGTTCAATCAAAACTTAATACCTTTCCTGAAAGTGTTCAGGGAGGTTATCAAGAATGTCATCCTTTGGTGCCTTTGAGAGGTTTTCACCATTGGATACATCTTTTATTTTTACTATTTTAGGATCTGACACTACCACAATGTGGTTTTCACCGTCAATCCCCTTTATCTTTTTATTTTTCACTTTTTGACTGAGAAATCTGATATCCTCCTATTTCATGTTCTCGCTCCTTGCATTGGTGGAAGAAGGGTAAGGTTCACAAGCATTGAGATAGCAAGCTAGGGTATAGTCGTTGGGAAAGTCAAGGATAGGCGTAGAATCTATGTTAGTCCAATCAATGAGGTTTGGGTGTATCAAAGACAAGGAATCAGACTCTAGGAAGGACAACATCGTGTTAGCATCAAGACCATTAACCGATATGACATGTTTTGTTAAGTTAATTTCTTCAATGTTTAGATCAATGAGAGTTAGATCATCATAAAAAGGGTCGTTGTTAGTCATATGTGGATCAAACTCTATTGATTCATTGGTAGAAGTGTCATCTTCATCTCTCTATAAACGGAGGCTTCTTTCTTGTCACCTTAGCACTTCTTCTAGACTTAGGAAAGCACTAGTCTCTCCATCCCTAACAGGGAGAAGGAATTCTTCTTTTGCTTCAAGATTATCAGTGTTGTTGGGAGTAGTGTTAGACTGTTTACGAGGAGCTGAGGGAGCTGCAAACATGTGAATTGTATCTATTTAAATATCTTATGTGGCAACAGATAGCTCATCCAATTCATAATCATGAGAGTCAGTGACCTCATCATCATATCTATTTAAGTATTCAGCAATGGTTATTTGATGTACCTGGTTAGCTACCTGTGGATCAAAGTGTGGTAGATCAAGAACATGTGAAACTGTAACCAACTGCCCCTAGTTAGGATATCAATCCTGTCATCAAGGTGTTCTTTATGTAGCTGTTTCTATAAATGGTATCTCTGAACTATCTGTTGTTGAGTCTCCTACCTCTAGAATGGGAGGTTGTGCTAACAAAGGGGTGTGAAGATCTTGTGGTACCTCAAAGCTTGGTACATAGCGTTCTCCTTGATATCCAAGATTCTTAGTAACAATATGTAATATTCTTTCGTAAGGCCATGGTTCTAGTACTATCTCATATGTTTCATCACCCCCTTTGTCTGAGGTTGGACTATCTTTTGAAGCAGGTTTGTCAGTTTTAGGATTAAAGCCTAGTCCTATTTTGTCTCTAGTATTCTGGAATTCCATGGGTATAGGCTCAATAAGCTATCTTCCTGTGTCATTTAGAGGTCCCTTTCCTTTGTATCCCATCTGTTTGAGGAAATCATATCCCTGTCCATACTGTTTTAGGGATATCTCTACATGTTTGACCTCGGATTCCACCGGTTCTCCTTTGTAAAGCCACTCCAAGACTACCTCTTCTTCTGTGTTATCTAAAGAAGATGTGGATTCTTTTACCATTCCAGTTTCTTTGTGTAATTCTGGCTCTTTGGATGTAGTAGGTGTGAATGTCAAGGAAGGTTTTCCATAGGATCTTGGTGATACCGAAAGTTCTGTCAGTGAGGGAGTCAGGTCCAGCTTGTACTCTCCCATACCTGTTTCTTCAAGTTTTAAGGTTTTGCCAAAACTCTTCATAACCATGTCCTTGGTAGTTTTAGGAGAAATTACATCCATAGCCTCTTTTTTATGTGGGATCATACTACCTACTTTGATATTATTACAAGTATAGTTAGCATCCGCAGGAATGGTCACTTCTACCCCATTATGTGGGAACTTTATACACTGCTGGTAAGTAGATGGCACAACTTGCATTTTGTGAATCCATGGTCTCCCTAACAGGCTATTGTAGGCTAGAGGTAGATCCAGAACTTGACATACGACATTCCTCTCAATGGGTCTGACCCTGATAGGTAGTACAATAAGTCCTTTAGAGGATATTTCTTCCTCATCATAAGCTTTGATAGTTATCTTGCTTTTAGAATCAATTGTTTGTTCTGAAAGACCCAGTTTCTTGATAAGATAAAGCATACAAATATTCAATCCTGCACCTCCATCTATCAACACACATCTAACATGGGATTTATGAATGAGGACTTTGATATGGAGGGTTGATTATGTGGATGTGTCAATTACTTATCATCCTCTTCAGAAAAGGAGAGGTAATGTGGCGCTGAGATGTGATTGACCATCGCTTGGAATTTGTCTATATCAATATCCTTTGGGATGTTAGCAACATGTAGAGCTTGTTCTAGGACTTCCCTGTGTACTATGGATATTTTGAGAAACTCAAAAATGGAAATTTTGGCAGAGGTTCGTTGCAATTGGTCTACCAAGTCACACTTTGCTCCAAGAATAGTAACCACATGCTTTGCTATTGGTTGGGGATAGTAATGATAGGAACCTTGGATGTTGATGCTATTTTTGGGGGTCCTTTGATTGTGACATGCGCTTGGCTCCAAGTTACTGCATTTGAGTGGAATGAAATACCTTTGTTTGTGACCACATTAATTGATTCAGTCTATATGTCTAGCACATTGATCACATTGTCATTATTGGAATAGGTGTAGTTTACTTCATTACTCTTCCCTTTAGATGTTTCTCCTTTGTCGTAATTAGGAAATGGTTTATTGAATGTCATATGATCTTCATTGGTAGTGTGTCCGTCCACTTTGATCTTACCTCCTTCAATGAGGTCTTGAATGACATGTTTAAGCTTAAGGAAATTATTAGTCTTGTGCCCTTTTTTCTTGTGAAAGACACAGTAGGAGTTATCATCCCACCATCTGGGTTTGACCATTGGTTCCCACGGTTTGGAATCTGGGATCGTGAGAACTTTGTTATCCAATAGTGTTTTTAGAATCAGTTTCGAGAGGCTCTCCCAAAGGAGTAAATGTTCTTTGAGGTTTTGAAGTCCATGTCTGACCCTTGCTATTATCATTGTTTGCTTTGGGTATGGGATTCGTTACCTTGGCATCCTTGCTTGCTTGCATACTGTTAGTGAGATTGAATACCTCTAGTTTAGGGCCAACATTGGATGTGTCTACTATGCCATCGTTGACAACATTTTTGTTCTTCTTCCACCATTTAAGCTTGGAGTTTTTAGGATTGTTTTCACTTTGAAGAGTGATCTCCCCTTTTCTGACCATAACTTCTTTGATACGAAGGGAATTTTTAATCATTCTGTCAAAGCTAGGGGAATCTTGTATTTGTAATGCGTAGTTCAATTCTGTTACCAAGTTATTGACAAATATTTCCACCTTCTCAGATTCAGGGATAGCTCTTGAGTACCACGCAAATATTTTCCTCCATCTTTGAAGGAAGTGTGTAAACGATTCACCAGTATTTTTTTTAGTATGGCATAGGTCCATCATAGTCACATCATGTTGGATGTTGTAGGAGTAATGTTGGATAAATCATTGAATCAACACTTCAAAAGTTTTGACCTTAGGATTCAGTTTTGAGAACCACTCCATGGCGTTGCCTCCTAGACTTCAAGGAAATAGTCACATGAGTTAAGTGGGTTCATGTATGTACTCTATGCTAAGAGCATAAAATTCTCAAATATGGTCATGTGGTTCGGTCTCTCCTGTATACTTGTCTTATTTTGGCCGTGCCACGTTGGGAGGGAATGGAACCATCGTGATACTCTTGTCAAAAGGGAATGGACAAATGGTGTCCAAAGAGTATTTTGTTTTGGGTTTCTCCTTCTCCTGTTTGAGGTTTGCAAGCTCTGTTTGCATTAAAGTGAGTTTCTTGGTGAGAATGGATATAGGAGTTGATACCTCCTTTTCTTTGAGTTTCTCCACATCATAATTCAGGGGTAATTTTATGCCCGTGGACACTAGATGGAGGAAGTATTTTTCTTTATCCTCACTAATTATCTTTTCCATTGTCTTTTGGAATTTTTTTCTTTTCTTGAGCTTATTGTACTCTTCTTCATTGATTTCTTCTTCACTGCCTGACTCAAATAAAGGATGGTCGAACTTGGGTCCTTCTTCTTCATCTGTATCTTCAGGCTTTTGGTGTTTTCCAATGTTATAGTCTTCAAAATCCTCACTCCATCTGCGAGTGTCACTATCCATCATTGGAGAGTCTAGATCGAATAGGGAACCATGAGATGTTTCTCCTTGAAAGTGTGGCAATTTAGGAGGCACTTTCAATCCTTTAGAGGTGTACTTGTTGTGTCTTGTGTTAACCATGAAGTTGTGTCTCAACTTTCATCAACGTTTCCCAAGAATGTTAGGTAGAGTCTCAAATCGTTCAAGTGAGTGTGTCTAGGTGGAAGTATCATTTGAGTTTTGGTGGAAGTAAATGATTTCAGCATTAGAGGGTTAGAATGCCCTGATAGTGAGCTAGGAACCAAGTTTTTGTAAGAAGTGGATAGACCACACATATTGAGACAGATTACAAGAAACTGACAGGACATGCAAGGTGGATGTTTGAAAAAGTGTTTTGATTTAACGATAGGGAGACCAGAAAAGATAAAAAGGAAAAACTAAAGAGCCAAAAGGGTATCCAAATCAATTGAGATTTTTTGAGAAACTATCTTGCAAATGCCCACTGTCCTAGATACGAGCTCCCAGATGCGATCCTAGAAATACTGGATGCGAGCTACTGATGACCTTAGATGCGAGCTTATGTACTATATGCGATAATGTGCTGACTAAATGCGAGCTAGGATACTAGATGTGATCCTAAATACCAAATACGATACAGGACATACGGCATGCAATTTTTTGATGTCTCTGTCAGTTTTGATCAGTTTTGAAAAACTCATCTTGGAAGTGCGTAAAGTTCATCTGATTGTAGTTTGATTCCTGAGACCCGTCGGTGAGTGAAAAACACATGTGTCTGAAGGTTTGAATATTGTTTCTTGTTTGAAGGAGTTTATCTTTTTAGTGATTTTTTAGACACATTAAGCAAACGTTGCATTGTTAAAGGAACAAACACACTTTTTGCCCGATTTTCTAGGCGAAGGATGAAAATCCTTTCTCGTTGACTTAGGTACACACTCAAATACTAATCAGACTACAACCATCATCAAGTATGCAATGGCTCCAGTCATGATGTTGTATTAGCCGACTCCAAATGCAAGTGAGGGCATGATATGATGAGTGTCTTGGGGCAATTACTTTTTGCCTTGCACAAGGATTATCACCCTTTTGGGGATGAATCAGGAATTCTTTTAGTTGAAGTGTTGTCTATTATTGGGCAATCCATTCAAAACCGTCCCCCATAGAATTTCACAATGCAAAATTGAGGCGTATAGCCCTATGACTACCTGAATATATGTAGTCTTGCAAGCAAGATTCAAGCGGCTCTTCTCTACATATACCCAAGTATGTTCAAAGAATGATGTCAGAACTCTATGAAGAAAACTGATTCCATCTTCTGAGGCTTTGGCCTACGAGGAATAAATTATTTATAGTGAGTTGGAAGGGTTGGCGTAAAACCTTTCCTCACTTGGGTCATTCCTGGGAGATGTTTTCCTCAACTTCTAGGCCCTCTACTATTAAATATGCATAAAAAGGATTGGCAAGTGTAGGACGTCTAGATTTATGATTCTTTTGAAAAAGAAGAGCATACTCTCCTAATCCAAGCCGTTTTCTCCCAAAACAAAATCAAGAAAACCATTCATTCCCTCAAGCAATGTTGTGTTTCATTTAAGATGTTCCTATTTAATGAAAACAAGATTCTTGAAAATAGATTTTCCTTGTTCATTTAACCGCAATATTTAATGAGTAGCTTGTTCAATTTCTGAACCAAAATTAGACGATGAAACTTGTTCAATTTGCCCACAATATTAAGTGCTTTGTTTTTTTTCAATTACTGATCCAAAAGAAATTATACAATGTGATTGGCTTGGTTCAATTAACTCCAAATTCCTTTCAACTCTTAAACTGATGTATGAGTTTCTAATTTTCCTCAAGAGGAAAAGAGCATAGTCCTCTAGTCAGTTTATTAGAAGATTAGAAAATGTTTCTTAGTGTTTAAAGAATATAAATAGAGGTCAAGATGGGGGTTGGGCAGCCTAAAAAATCATGTTAGTATCTTCATCCAACTCCCAAGAAAATCCTTTGATGGAAACCTGCAAACACTCGTTAAGTTGTTTTAAAAGACCAAAGAAGTCAAGCACGCAAATGTTAGTGGTTTGGAAATGAAGTTCATTAGAATTTTCACCAGATGCGATCCAAAAATACAACAACATGACATAGAAATGAGAGTGACTTTCCTTACCAGATGCGACTGAATGTTCCCTAGATGCAATCCTAAATTGAAAGCGATTCAGGAAATCCTAGATGTGACCCTCATTTTTGCCATGCAATGGCGTATCCCAGATGCGAGCCAGAATGACTAGAAATGACTCTGTAACAGAATCCTATGCATGCAAATTAGTAAAAGATAGATTCAAAATGAGGCAAAGTTGGAAATCGGGCCCCACAGTGGGCACCATAAATGTGTGTGTGATTTTGTACCTGTTTAAGAAAGACACAACACTTCAATAGATCATTGCATTAGCTAAAATAGGGTTACATGAGCATATAAAACCAATAATATCGACCTATTGCTTTCTAACTAAGAAGAGTGTGATTAACAACATAATAGCCCTCAGATTATACTACTATCAGTGACATATATGACTTAGCATGAAATATTTGAATTAAAACAAGTTATTTAGTCATTAAGTAATGCATTCTAGCTCTAAAAATAGAGATAATAACACTGCCTAAACATGAAAAACTAAATGAAACATGAATCTAGATGAATCATAGTAGCATAACAATGCATTTTCAATATGAGATGAAGGCTTATTTGCTCTCAAAAATGCATTCTATTTATAGAAGAATGAGTAGAGAGGGGTGGGGGGGACAAGGTGCATTAATGGAGTTGAAAAACTCATTTATTGGTGTGCAAGAGCAATAAATGCCTTGGGCATTCAATAGGCATGGTGGAGACATGGGCTTAAGGAATCTTCATTAATGAGGCATTAATGAGAGCCTTAAAGAAGCATGGGAAGGGTGTAAGAGGGTGGCTTGAGAAAGTGGAATTGAGGAAAGGAATCGTGAGATTCCTTGACTTTCTCAAGTGGGTGGATTCCTTAATCATTCCTTAATGGAATGTGACAACATTAGGAGGTGGGTTAGGATAGAATTAGGATTAGAATTAGATTAGCATGGGGGGAACAGGTTGGGATGGGTTAGAACCTAGGGTAGAAGTGGTTGAGATAGGTTAGGTTGGGGTTTTAGGGGAATATAAATGAAATGAGTTATTTGACATAATTCATTTAAATATATAGGATTTAATTATTTAAATATTTTATTGCTTTTTAATAATTATGGAGACTATAACCATTATAATTAAATTAATTAGGCTAGGGGAATAGGTTCATTTGCAAGTGAGCAATTGATTTAGTCTTTATTTAATTCCTAGCAAATTAATCATTTTAGCCATGTATTTAATTGATTTTGATTTTGGCTAAAACTCAATAATTTAGTGATTTGATCACTTTTAGGAGATTAAATTGATTTCAAAAGAATTATGCCAAGCAGTAACAGGGTCGTTTCAACATAATTGGGGGTATGATCACACTTAGGGAAAATAGGGTCTATAGTCAAAGTAGACCAAATCTAGGTGGTTACAATAATACCATCACTAACAATAATTTAAAAAGGATTATTTCCTTATATTCTTAAGAAAAACAAAATTCTCTTCAATTAGCCTAACTAAATGTAATAGTGTTCTCTACAGTAGATTAATTCAATCCAATGGAAATCTAGAGAGAGTCATAAGACATAATAGAGAGGGATTGATCTATTATATAAAGAGATAATAAACACTCGATCTACACCGTTTCTCAAAGTGTTTAAAATGTGTTACACAAATAAATAATCCACTTGTATATGTCTCAACAAAAACATTCAGGTGGTCACTACTCTAGAACTATAGCCTGATGTTATGGTTTTGAGATGTTGTTGCTCCTAGTTTATTGCTTCTCCCTTTTCCCCGTGATGGGACCGCCTATAGGGGACCCTTCCCAGGTCTCCCAAGATCCCTCCCTGAAACCTTTATGGTCTTTTCCCTTAAGGATTTCCTTGAGCTCTTCCCTGGTTTTTCCTCCTCTGCTAGTGTCAAGCTCTACTACAATGATTCCTTGTGCAAAGCATTCTATTTTGAGCTCTGTTTCTCCGTCATCTTTTGACAAATTTCCTGATTCTGGTCCTGGGGATTTGATCTCTTCCAATGTGCCTGCAGGGTCTAGCGACTATTTTTTTGGGCAAGATTCTTCAATTTCCTTTACGGACAAAGTGATGGGCACTAAATGGCCATCTTTGAAGACTTGTGTGAAAAATAAAGGGTATGGTGCTTCTTGCAAGATTAGTGGCACAAATATTCAAGTAATAGATGAAATCATGATGGAGACAGTTAATGATTTGGAACAATCTTTTCTTGGTAGGTTTTTATCATTTAGACCTTTTATTGATAAACTACCAAAATGTGTTGTGACCTGCTGGAGTCTTAAGGGGAGTCTCAAAATTAATGTTATGGCGCACAGTATGTTTTTGTTTAACTTTGTGAATAAAGAAGACTTACTATTTGTTCTAACCAATGGTCCATGGACCTATGGAAATAACAAGAGGAATATTTTGGCTCTTTGTAAATGAAAACCTGGGTTGGATTCCCAAAAGGATCTAGGTGCCCTAGCCCCGAATCTTCCTAGGCTCACTTTGGAATATTAGAATATTGAAGTGTTTAGAGTAATTGTTCAGTCCTTTGGGTCCCTTGTGGAGGTGTATAGAGTGACTCAACATAGGTATTATCTAATTTTTTTTATAGAATATACATTAAGGTGGAGGTGAACATGGTTTTTCCTACCCATATCACATTTCAATCCAAATATGAGTCTAAGGACCAACCCTTGGAATATGATAATGCTACTATGCTCTATCAGATCTACAAAAATAATGGACACTTCAGTAATATTTTTAGATTCCATAGAGGAGGTTAGGAGCATCCAAAATATCATGGTGGTTTATCACCAATTGTCAAACAGATCCTAGATTTATTTCCCCCTCTAATTATGCATTTTTAGAATTTCTTAATTATGGTATGCCTCTCTTCAAGGATTTGGGTACACCAACCTCTCTTGCATTTGATCTTGATATTCCCCATAATGCCTAAGATACTTGTAATTTTGTCATTAGCAATTTCTCCCAGAACTTGGTTAAGAAGAACACTACTATTTCTGCCAAGAAGAGTATAGACAATAATGTTAAAGAAAATAGGTATTTTTTTGAGTATGCTTCCATCTTTGATATGACTCAGGTGGATGTTTTGGATAAAGTGGTGGTTCAGTTGAATATACCACACTCAGATGGAGTTTTGTAAAATAAATTTATTAGCCTGGAAGAGATGATGGGTGGGTCTCATATGTCACAACTTGACTCGAAGGGATATGATGAACTCAATAGTAAATATGAGTCTCAGTACAAAAAAGAGAATAGTGCCCCTGTTATGTCTCCAAATCCTGTTAGTGGGCCTTGCGGATCCACCAACCTTTGGGATAAACTCTCAATGTTAGGGTTCTTTTTGAATCCTAAAAAATGAAATAAAATATTTGTTGAGCATGACTGTGTTGAGTTGGACTAAAATATGGTTGAAGGAAAAGGTAAGCGGAGGAAGAAACTATATGTGGGTTGTAAATCTAAGCAAGGTACGCCAAAACATAAAAAAGAGTAGACAAAGAGAAATAATGAAGGAAGTAGAAAATGGAAACACAAGAACAATAGATGGCTTCTTTGATGTCAAAAAAAATAAAAATGAGGACTCCACTCCTATGCTGGTGTAGTTCGATGACCTAGGGGGTGGTTGGCTAGAGATGGTTTGGTATATTTTAGGTTTTATTATGAATATTCTATCTTGGAATATGAGGGTCTTGAATAGCCAACATAAAATAACACATGTTGAAATGTGCTATTGAGGAGAACAAAAATGATATCTTGCTCATCCAGGAAACTAAAATGAATAAGGAGAGTTTTGAGAAAGTGGTTAATATTATTTGGAATGGGAAGCTTTTCATTCTTCTGGTGCTTCTTGAGGACTAGCTACACTTTAAAATCTGGGTTAGGTTGATGGTACTCTTCATCACTCTTGTAATAAAAGATTGATAGTGTCTTTGAAAAATGTTTTTTGGGTATGTCTTGGAACTTGATAAATGTCTATGCTCCTAATGTGAGATCTATGAGGAGGTCTTTTTGAGATTTTATAGCTTCTCTTATTGAGGGAAATAATGTAGTTAAATGGATGATGGGGGGCAATTTTAATTCCTCCCTCTTCCACTCTGAAAAATATGCTGGCACTGAAGACTTTAATGTGAGCATGTTGGATTTGGGGAATTTCCTTTCGTCCACTGGTATGATAGATTTGGATCTACATGGGGTAAAATTTATGTCTTATAATAAGAGAAAGGAGAATAGTCTTATACAGGTTAGATTGGAGAGATTCAGCTTATCCTCTAATTGGCCTAATCATGTGGATTTCTATCTAACTGCACATCCTAGAACTGGATACGATCATAGTTCCCTTCTACTGGACTGGAAACATGATCATAAAAAAGGTCCACCTTTTAGGTTCAAAATTATGTGGATCACTCACACATGCTTTAGCTGACTTTTTGAACACTAGTGGAATACCCTTGAACCATTGTTGATTCTCCTATGATCCAAGTCTGTAAAAATTTGAGAGCCATTAAAGATAAAGTTAGGCTATAATAAATCTTTGTTTGCAAACATTCTCAGGAGGAAAAATGAGATTGTGAGTAAACTAAATGATATACAAGGTGGAATAGAAAAGGTATAAAATGATTAGGATACATGTGTCAGGAATAAATAAATCTAAGGGAGAAATGAGTCATACTTAACAAACAAGAGGAATTTTTTTGGAAGCAAAAATTGAGGGTTTAATGGATAATTGAAGGAGATTAAAATACTAGGATCTTTCATTAGTCTACTCTCAAACACAGAAGAAGGAATCATATCAGGAAGTTTTTGCTTCCTAATGATATTATGATTGAGGAGGAGGAGGAGGATATAGAAAGGGAAGTTGTTAATTTTTTTGCTGGTAACTAGGGTAATGTGAATTTTGGCTTCTCTAATCTAGATGGTTTTCTAGAGGCTATTCCTTGTCTGATTGATGAATATGATAAAAAAAACTATCAAAAAAGGTTTCATTTTAGGAAGTTATAAATGGTGTCTTTTCTTTTGGTGCCTTCAAATCCCTGGAACCTGATGGGTTCCCTCCGACTTTCTTCTAGGATTATTGGGATATTATTGGGGAGGATATTTATTATGTTGTTAGATACTTCTTCAAAATTGGTAAAGTGTTCAAGAAACTCAATTCTACCTATATTTCCCTCATCCCCAAAGTGGTTGATCCCCAAACTATGTATGATTTCAGATCGATAATTCTATGTAATATAATGTACAAAATCCTTTCTAGGTGGTATTAAATAGAATAAAATGGGTTATGGACAAACTTATTTACCATAATCAGAAAGGCTTTTTTGGGAGCAAAAATATTATGGATTTTGTGATAATCACCCATGAGATCGTGCACTCTATGCAAGATAATAAAATAACTAGTACGATGTTAAATTTGGATATTTCTAAGGCTATGACAAAGTGGACAAGATTTTTGTAGCGAATGCTTTAAATAAGTTTGAATTCAAAGGAAAATTCTTCAACATGACCATGATTTGTGTTAGTACTACCAAGTACTTTGTCTTGGTCAATGGCTCCCTGAGTGGGTTCTTTTCTACTAGTAAAGGTCTTAGGCTAGGAGGAAAGGTAAAATCCTTAGCCTTGAAAGGAAAATTCAGCTCTTGAAATATTTTTTTGCAAAATATCCTGGTGTTCTTTCTTTCTCTTTTCAAGATCCCTGATTTTGTTTTTGATGCGATTGAAAGAATTCAAATGAAGTTTCTTTGGACAGGTATAGAGGAAAAAATTGGATTGGCTTTGGTCAACTGGGAAAAATTCTGTACTCCTAATAAAAGTTGGTGGTTTGGGAGTTAGAAGAATCAGACTATTGAATAAGGCTCTTATGACTACAATAGGATGGAAGCTCATGAAAGTTAAGAAGAAATGAACTAGAATAAAGAAGGAAAAACATTTGGGTAATAAAAATTCCAACTCCTTTCTATATGAGCATTTCTTTTCGATAGGTTCCCCTTATAAAAGAGTATAGGTAATGTCAAAAACAATATTAAAAAAAGGAGGTGAACAGATCATTGGTAATGGTAAGAAAGATAGACTATGAGATGACATATGAAACCAGGATACACCCCTGGTGGAGGTTAATTATTTATCTGAAACTAAGAGAGGGCTCACTAATAAATATGGCACCCAAGTGGAGAATTATGTGAACTATAATGAAGGTAAAGATAGTTGGAAGAACTTCGAAGGAAATCTGATTTAGAATTTGGTTCTCCCAGTCGCAATAATTAATAAATGGTTAAAAGACCTTAGGTCGTTTGATCGAATTCTACCTGATTTCACTCTCCCTCCCACAGATCTTAAAGACGGATGGATATGGAGGTATAACTCTCCTATTTTATTTTTTGTTAGCTCAAATTATAGGTCCCTTGATAGGTTAGAAGATAATGAAGATTTGCGGAAACACATATGGATCCCCAATCTTATTCCTAAAATAAATGCTTTTGGTGGGTTGATGCTCATGGTCGAATTCTTACAGTGGATAATCTCAATAGGTGTCAGTTTCATTTTGTGAATAGATGCATCCTTGTAAAAATCAAAGCGAATCTATTGATCATATTTTTATTCACTACCCCTTTATTGTTAATATCTGGCACCTTATCCTATCTTCTTTCTCTATGGATTGGATCTTTCCAAGTACATTGAATTTTTTGATTCATCAATGTATTTGTATCCCTCTTAGTCACCAAATTCTTAAGAACCACTAGCCTCAAATCCTCCCTTTGATAGCATAGAATGTCTAGAAGGAGAGAAATAATAAAATATTTAGAGATTAGGAAAGAAAAAACTCTACTATATTATATATCATTACATAACAAGTTAGAGAAAATATTAATGTTGGTTCCTTTCAAAAGGAAAAGTGTTTCCTACTCTGCATGACTTAAGAATCAAACAATTATTTAATGTACACCAGGACTTCCTCAATATAGATTGGGCTAATATTTGGAAAATAAGACTTACTAATTGGCACCCTCTGAACAATGGGTGGATAAAATGTATTATGGATGGATGTACAAAAGGGAATCTAGGTGTGTTTGTTGCTGGATGAGTTAATAAGGAATAAAATGGTAATTTTATAGAGGGATTTGGTAAGAACCTAGGAATTGGGACTAATAATCATGATGAAGCCATGGTTTCTTAGTATAGAATAAAACGTTTGAAGGATCTAAATTTTGATAGAGTTATTCTTAAAGGGGATTCCAAAATGATTTTGGACCACCTGCAAAATAAAGATGGATTCCCTTAGTACATTCAAGTTTGATGGATGACTATAAAAGGATGATGTCTTCTTCTAGTGGGGTTAGAATTATTCATACTTTGAGAGAGGGGAAATATACTTCATATTTTATAGAAAATTGTAGGATCAACACCCAGGATTAGGTGCATGTTACTTTTAATATGTGCCCTCAAAAGCTAAATGAAAACATTTGTAATGAAAGGAAGAGAGGTTAGGCATGTTCAACTATAAGTGGTGTAATATGTGATTTTTAATGCGTCTTGCTATACAGGGTCTCTTCCCTTTTAATAGTATTATGATGTCTCATAATATAAGAGAGTAGTTTGCATATACTTTGTTACATTTTGAAAAGTCCCCAATGTTCAAGGGTCTTTATGTCAACGACTATACTCATAGTTTTTTGTTAGAATGCGGGAAGGAGAAGTCTTTGAATTTGGATAAAAAAAGATATAAAAAATAGAGATTTGGAGGGAATCAAATATCAAAGAAATATCAGTAGATGCTCGTGTGATAAGTAGTATATGAGGTTTTTTACTGACCTGGACAAAAAAAACTTAGATCTCTTTTGGGTTAGAATTTGGATTCACACGGAACAGACTAATAATGTTTTTTTTTTTTTTTAGGCAAAAGTGGCAAGCCACTATAATATTTTATTTTAAATCTGATTCAAAAAAGGTCAACTAGGAAAGAACCAGTAAGAAAACCTAGCATCATCCCTTTTGTTTACAACAATATAGTTTTTCGAGATTACAAAATGATATAAAATGATTAATAATGTTAATATAAGGAAGAATGAGATTTGTATTAATTATGATTATGCCACTTTTATTATCAAGGTTTTTGGCACGAATAATCACAAGACTTTTTTTGCTTTGTTTCAAAACAATTATCATTTTGTATCTCTAAAAAAAATTATTTCAGGAAGTCTGGACATTGGAGAAATTATTAATTGGCATCATCAAAAGGATTTTTTTAAGGGTTTTCATTGCATTATTTAAGAAGCTTCTGCTATGGTCTAGAAATAAACAAAAGGACCTTTACTTGTTTGTGTTGTTCAAATATTTATAGGGCCTACTGCTATGACTTTGAAAGAGACCCATTCTATCTTTGAGGAAGTTTGTATCATGGGTGGTCCATTAAAGAAGGTTGAACCAAGGGGTTACAAGGAGTTGTTGCAAAATGGTGAACTCTGCGATCAATTTAAGTGTGTTGGGATTATTAGTTATATTCTGGTCATGAAATTAATGGGTTTAACAACACCATGTCTACAAAGTTTGTTAATTCCTAGCATCACGGAAATGTGGCCATTGAGAGTGTTAAATTTTTGTGATGTTGAAGCTTATTGCTACAGCTACTGGTCTTGATTGCGATGATGATAAGGTTGAAAGGAGGTGCAATGGGGATTATTAAAAAAGTTGAATAAATTTTTTAAAAAGGGTGAAAAATTGGTGCTCATGTTGACTCATAATGGGTATGAGTGTTCCTCCCTCCTGACTCCTTATACTCTTGTTTACCCATATGTGATAAAGTATTTTATGATCGAGGGTAGGTTTACTAATTTTCATGGGAATTATTTCCCCTTTCTAAATTACATTAAACATGGTGAATAAATTAATGTGCCCTACTTTTTGTTTTCATCTTTGAGTAATAGCATCAATAAGGGTGATTCTCCTCCTTTGCGCCAAGGTATGATCTATATTCTTTGTCAAATAATGTTTAGTAACTCCTCTATTAGCAGTAGGTGTCTTATGTATCCTCAAAGGGAAGAAAATAAAAATGTTGAAGCTCCTAAATGTTTAGTCAAATTTGAGTTGCTTGGTAGTAGTCCTCTACTTGAGAGCTCGAACCCTAAACCTAAGAAGAAAAAAATTAACAAAATTGTGTAGCCTATTGCTAAGACTAAGCCCTCCCCTGGTGTATCTTTTGAAGAAACCCTCTTAGAACCCACTTTTGTTAAGAGAAATATGCTTTCTAATAAGTCTGACCCTGTTAAAATAAGAAAGATTAAGCCTACAAATAAAAGTAGGTATATTGATGTTGATAAAGAAGACTCAGAAGAGGAGAATGATTCTAAGGAAGGTCAGAAGATAGAAATCTAGGGAGATAAACAAATATTATGATACTAGTTTTGGGGACTGTAGATCTACTAGGCTGAGGCTCAAGGAGTTAATTAAAGAGAAAAATTAGGAGGAGGAGGTTATCCCTAAAACTAACCAGGATTATGAACCTAAAGAGAGTTAAGATATGGATAGTTCAAACGATGAAGATTATGATCATAAAAAGAAAAATGAGGAACTTGACGATACTAAGGAAGATAAGAACATAAAGATTATTGTTAATTTACATGAGGAGATGGTGAACCTGCCTTGTTCCTCCCCTATTTCTCAAAGGGAATCTTTTATGAAAAATAAGTCTCAGACCCCAAACATAGAGAGTGAAAAACACATTCACTATGATGAATCAGATGATGGAACTCCATAAAAGACAGGTTTCTCTTGAAAAATCCACTGCTCGGGTTATTTGTAATGAAGAATTTAGTTCTTCTATTTCTTCTTTATGTATGTTTATCAACAGTTTAATGAGGAAGGTTGTACTTGGTGTGGCTATGTGAAAGAGAAGATTAAGGAAAAGCGCTAAGGAGATGAACAAGCGTGAGAATGAGGAAGAGGAACCTAAGGTACCTCTCAAATAATTGGGAGGCTATTTCTATCTTTAAATGATTCTCTTTATATATTTTTTATGCTAGAGTAAGTTTGTTGTAAAGACTGATGTTCTTATGGTTAAACTTTCAATGATATTTTTTTTGTAGTGATAGTTATAACTAGTACAATGCATTAATTTTACTCTATATCAGAGGTTTCTTTTGTCATTGGAGAGTTCATGTTAGCTAGTGATATGGAAGTCAATAGTACTTTTAATAGTGCAGTGTTAGGTAGTAGAACTTTTAAGGTGGTTTTTGATTATTTTTCTCTATGATGGCTATGGGGGCTTCTAGCTGTACTAGCCTAAAGTCTTCTTATTTGGTGTTCACTGTAATTTTGTGCTATTGTTTTTCCCTTTCCCTGCCATCCTCAAAAAAAACAAATACATTCATCGATCTCTATGATCTTTGGAATAAATTTACATTTTCCCTTTTCTCAAACCTTGTAAAATATATTTCTCCAAAGAAGTAATCAAGTTACACATATTGAAAATACTATAGCTAATATTGACTAAGTATAACTCGAGCTACATTTCAATGATAATCTAATACTTCTTTGTGTGTTCAATTTTTATGATGCGTACAATATATATTCAGATACTCTATAAACATCACTCAATGGAAATTAAAATATTAACAAAGCAACAATAAAAGTATCAGAACAGACATTTTTAAAACTGTTATAGTAGTGTTTTTTTATTTAAAATCTTGAATATAAAACAAATAGTGAAATAATAAGTGCAAGCTCAATCATATATCCACTATTAATAGCATAAGTCATACAATTGCACATCAACAATTTCATGCCCATTATTTAAGATCATCTTGACGAACAATTTTATTAAAAATATGTAACATATAATAGATTTGAGAAAAATAAAATAGAAACTAAAAGAAATAAAAATAAATAATAATAAAAATAAAAAATAAACATTCAATGTCGTGCATATTTGATATTTTTTAATTTTATTATACAAGAAATTTTATTATCATAACTACAATTATCTAACTTTTATAAAATTTAAAATGTGAACCATAATATTTTTTCATGGTCACTCAAAATAATAGTAAACGAAGATTAATAAGGTTATACCCCACAATCATATATAAAAATAACATTTAAAAAGGGTTTAAGTTCCTCCCATGTACACAATTATTAATTCTTTAATAATTTAACCAACCAATAATGAATTCCCACTTCATAAGGTAATGCCTTGGCGTGCTTTATTTAGTAAGTAATACATTGAATAATAAAGGCATCTACCTTATCACTTGAATGAGGAATAACATTATTACTAAATCTATAAATTTTCATAGATGCCTCTCCAAAGACTCGTGGCTATCCAACAATACACAAGAATAGTTAAAAAATAAATCGAGCATCTCCTTGGTATGCCATGTCTTCTATTTTCCAATGCTAAATAGGGTCCATGATTTACTTAAAGACTAAAATGACTAATCACTTTACAATGTATTTGAAACTATTTGTATGAAAAAAATATTTTATTTCTCTGTTTTGTTCTTTTTCTCCTTGCATTCTCATGAAAATCAAATCCCTATAACAAATGAATGCCATGTTGGATGCTCTATCTCCCCATCATCATCAATAGCAATGAAATAATTAAACCCGACATCCTCATGCTATTGCACAAAATTCCTGAATTTAAGATAATCAATAATGTAATGATCCTTATCCTACTTAGATACAAAGTCAATAGAAAACTTATTTCACTTATAGAAATATCATTCTATCCAATATACCTCATTGCAAGAAGACTGTTAAGGGTCACAATAATGTGGAAAATACCATCATTCTTTTGTTTCAAAATCCTAAAGGCAATATGCACAACCATTTCCCATACTTTATCTTCATTACCTCATTCATGAGATCACATTCCATCAAGACATTCTGTCAAATAATTCATCATTTCCTGTCTGTGATTCCATATTTTACATACTTATCTTCCAACATGTTTACAGTTCCTCAAGGCTTCTAAAATATTTTCAACACATCCATTTTATGTGTTTTATACAATAATTGCAGACCATGGGATCACATCTCTTTGGACCATTTTGCCAAACGACTCACGTGCCTTGCAAATGATTTTGCATTTTGTATGCATTTTAGCAGTGCTCTTGTAATTGGAGAAACTCGATCTATTTTAATATATGATCTATATGCACCAAGAAAACATGTTTGTAAAATCACCACAATCTTTTTCCATTAAGTCGCCAAGAAAACTGCTATAGGCATTTGCTTGATAATTTCTAAAGCGTTTACAAAAAGCATATTTTGTACATGTCATGCAATCATGTCATTCAAACCAAGCCATTCATCATTTCATCAATAAACCAATCACTCTTATCCACGCTTTCCCATCTTGATTTGTGATGACAAAAATGAGGTCGTTTAAATGCGATTCTCACCCTTCAATGCAAACGAATGCTTCCACAAATAGAATGCAAATATCTCCTCTATGCAATCACCCATTGACTATTCACCACAACGAATACATACACCATGTATTTAAAAGTGATGTAAAACCAATGTCGATTTTGCTTTCCTAATCTTTCCCAGACTGCAAATTAGGGAAACATTTCATATCATATCGGGGAGACCATATAGTATAGGGGAGACAATTTATTTGTCTGTTCGATGAATATATCCCCGAATGAGAAATTAGAGGCAAAAAAGGGGAAGAATTTTTGCGGAGAAGTTGGCGATGGAGGAGTAGAGAGGAGTAAGAAATCGACAAAGATCAACGATTCCAAAAGGCAAGCCATTCAAATTTAGCTTGAAACATTTGAGTCTGCAAAAGAAACAACCATGGCTTATGACCAAGCCAACTTCAATATGAGAGGCACCCAAGCCATTCTCAACTTCCCTAATCATGTTGTGCCCACATAACCTAAACAAACCAGAAACCCTAAGGAATGTTCTGAAATCTCGTCATCTTCTGGTGAAGATAAAGAAAGTTTCAGTGCCAACTCATTGTCAATGAGAAAGCGATTAGTCACGACAATGATCGAAGAAAATGTTTTACGGGACCGTGAGACACTTTCTAGGTGGGTTTCTCACCTATAAGGAGCCTATTGGCCAATTAGATATTATTTTCAGAATCAACTTTAAATACAAGAATTTTTTTATTTGTACTTAAATATGTAAGTTGTCACTACTACAAACTTGTCAAATCTTATTGTAGAAATTGTTCTTTACATAAATCGTTTCTTGTATTATTTGTGATGAAATAAATTATTGTTATCATCATTTGCATAAAATCATCACATTAACTAGTACCTCTTACACAAATAGTAGTAGGGTCCCTATCATGGTCAAATCAATTCATTTGGATTTCAAGAATAAAGATTAGTGTGTGATTAGATTATGATAAGTATATATTTAAATATGGAGTGTCAATATTTTACACTCAGTGATTGTTTAAAATCTTACTCAACATAAGTTTCTATTTATATCTCTTTAGTTGGCTTTTTATATTAGTTGAAATCTAACATTAGCCCCACACACACACACACACACACACACACACACACACACACACACACACAGATATATATA
>MU224029.1:27664-37997 GCA_018584345.1 Thuja plicata | reverse complement strand
ACATAAGCGTGCAGACAGAGCACTCCAAGAAAGAGTCTTTCCTGGTCACGCAGACCCAGGACAGAGCACTCCAAGAAGAGGGCACACCCAGACGCACAGAAACAGAAACTGCATCCTGCCAGGGCAAGAAAATCCTCCAGCATGGCAGGTGCCTATCCGGCCAAGCGATCTCTCCACTTCTGCCATCAGGCGGCTCCTCGTCATCATCGTTAAGCTCTTCTTTGCTGATCAGAGATCGACGAGCAGCAGAAACCCTCGTTGGTTTCAAAAGAAGACTCCCGCCCATCGCTCCATCGCTCCCGCCCATCTTTCACTGCTATTGTTCTGACACACAACATGTTATAAGGACACATGGTTTTTGAACTCTTTCTCACGCCAAAACATTGTTTACCTATTTTGATTTTTTATGGGAATTCTAAAAATGCATTTTCTCACGCCAAAACATTGTTTACGTATTTTTATTTTTAATGTGAATTATAAAAATTACCGAGCAAACAAAGCATTAATATAAATAAAAAATAAACAACGAAAAGGGCGTTGAAAATGTTTTAGGAGTGAGTGGTATGACAAAAGCATGTTTAGGTCATCTTGCACGAACCGTTGCATTTAATGTTGGAAAGTCAACAATGTAGGCGAGATTTAAAAATAATTCAATATTTTAGGAAGAATCTGATTGAGTATTAGATATTTTAGGAAGCATGTGATTCGCTATGTAGTTGTTCACGGTTGAAAAGGTAGACATAACCTTTTATTCATTTAAATGTGATTTGCAATAGTTGACCCTCCTATAAATATTGTACGTTTATTTACTTCACTTTCGGTATATATATATATAGCATGGAAATTATTATATATTTTTAAATGTGAAAATATTTTCATTTAGTTTTAATAATATTTTAAAATTTCTTAATATTTTTATAATTCAATTTGTATATCTAATTTTATTTGTAATTGTTAAGTTGTTAGGATAGTTGCAAATGTAATAACACTCTATGTTGTATATATTTTCCAAATGCAACAATTTCTCTTTTATTTATATTGGGAATGGGGATAGATAGGAGAGACATGTCCCTTCATGGGACATCTCTATTCATTATTATTTATAAGGAAGGACATGCCTCTTCCCATTAATTATTATTTAATCAATATTATAATGTTTCATTAATAATTTATTAATTAAGAATAATATAATAATTTAATATTAACTATTAAATTTTGTATGATTAATAATAATATAACATATATATTATATTATTATTAATCAACATATATTACATGTATTCTAATGATCATATGATTGAAGCTACAAACATTAACACTCCCTCTTAGCTAGGGAGGATGATCAAACAAAATGTATAGTGGTCTCTCGTGTGAACACTTATTACCCTTACCATAGCTACACAAAGCATCAACACTCCATGTTAGTTAGGGAAGATAAAATTCATCAAAATACAATTCAAAAAAAGATCCATTACTTTTAAGAGAGAAGATATCACCTCATCGTGATATCAAGAGATATGCTCTCACCAATAATATCAAGTCTCATGATATTCACCATAACTCAAAAAATATTTTAGATATCACCTCAATATGATATCAGAGATATGGTCTGACCAAGAATATCAAGTCTCGTGATATTCACCATACCTCAAAAGTATTTTATATATCACCTCAATATGATATCAAAGATATGGTCTGTCCAAGAATATCAAGTCTCTTGATATTCACCATAACTCAAAAGTATTTTAGATATCACCTCAATATAATATCAGAGATATGGTCTAACCAATAATATCAAGTCTCATGATATTCAACACAACTCGTAGATTTGTAAATATCATCTCATGATATTGGGAGTATTTGTCACAAAATATCAAGTCGCATGATATTCTCCAAATACTCAGAGTAATGGCCTACCAACATCAAGTCACATGATGACCACCAAGTACTCAAAAGTTTACAAGGATGTCATCTCATGATATCGGGAGCATTGGCCTACAAAATATCAAGTCGCATGATATTCACCAAGTCCTCAGAGTAATGGCCTACCAACATCAAGTCACATGATGTCCACCAATTACTCAAAATATTACAAATATATCATCTCATGATATCGAGAGCATTGCCTGCAGAATATTGAGTCGCATGATATTCACCAAGTGCTCAAAGTAATGGCCTACCAACATCAAGTCACATGATGTCCACCAAGTACTCAAAAGTTTACAAAGATATCATCTCATGATATCGGGAGCATTGGCATGCAGAATATCAAGTTGCATGATATTCACCAAGTGCTCAAAGTAATGACCTACCGTCATCAAGTCACATGATGTCGACCAAGTACTCAAAAGATGTCCATAGGTAATGTGCACTTACCATAGGAACATTCATATCATCTATCATGATTTTTTTAGCCATCATAAGATGTCTGTCATGATAGAAGATCAAGTTATTGTAAGATCGCCACCTTTCAATAACTTTAACAAATACAAGTGATAATCATTTGGAAGTCGTCACTTCCTCATGATTTACATAGGGGGCATGCCCATTAAAAAATATGGATTCATACACATGACATCCATCATGCCTCAATGGAGAGGGTGAAAACAATGGATTTCACCTTGAACTTCTCTCATAGAGAAGAACTCATTGAGTAGATATCAATATGTTGATCATCCAAGATTGCTTAAGATGAATTGTCAGACTCCCTCTGAGTCTGATATCAATCTTTTAGTTCCTTGTCCAAAGTTTCCTCTTAAGAGTCAGACTCCCTATGAATCTAATCTTCTTTTTCCTCCAAGAGCATCTCCAGAAAAGATCAAGACAAATATCTCTTAAAGTACATATAGAAATATAGATGAAAGAGAGACTATAATGAGTAGATAAATACAATATTCAAAGATAACAAATACTTATCTGTGCATTGAAACATCCTTGACACAAGTTGCTTCAATGAAGGTCCATATACATAAAATCATAAAACACCTTATCATATTATTTGAGAGACATCTCCCCTTTGAATTATCTCCCCACACTAAGCATGGAAATGTAACATTGGTTATTATTCTCCCCCCACAATGTACAATTCCCACCCTTATATTGTTGAATAATTCTCATGCCTTCTTATGAAATGAATTGATTGCTCCAAGAGAGGTGACACTCTACAATTAATTATTTCTTTCTAGAAAGAGACACACTTCCTTGAATACATTCTTCTTTGTTAATGCTTAACCATGATCGTAACAAATTAATATATCTCTTTAATGAAAGCCGCTTTCAGAAATTTCACTCTAATCGCTTCGGTGAGATTCTCCGAAATTAGGTTTTCACTAGCATATCCAAAATTGAGAAAAATCCAATGGTGAATTTGTGAGATATGGTCATTTTACTGAGACTATATTTTCTAAGACAGGCACACATTCACCATCAACAAACTGCTCTCTTACATTTGCAGTCTGGCTATGATACCATGTTAAGTTTTTAGGATAGCTGCAAATGTAATAACACTCTATGTTGTATGTATTTTCCAAATGCAACAACCTCTCTTTCATTTATATTGGGAATGAGGATAGGAGAGACATGTCCCTTGATGGGACATGTCTATTCATTATTATTTATAAGATAGGACATGCCTCTTCCCATTAATAATAATTTAATCAATCTTATAGTGTTTCATCAATCAATTATTAATTAAGAATAATATAATAATTTATTATTAAATATTAAATTTCATATGATTAATAATAATATAACATATATATTATATTATTATTAATCAACATATATTATATGTATTTTAATAATCATACGACTGAAGCTACAAACATTAACATTAATTAATCTATGTTTATTATTAATTTTGATATTTATTTGTATAATTAAATTTTGAATAATTTATTTATTTGATTTATTCAATTTAATTCATAATATAATTTTATTAAACATTAATCTAATTCGATTGTTTGATTTCAGTTGTCCTTTCTATTACAATCTTGAGACTTTTAGTTGTAATTTCAAAACAAAACATTTAAATAATGAGTCATATCTTACACTTTAGTCCTATATTAATTTTGCGCAATGTGAGGTCCACCCTAGCATGCCAAGAGTATGTGTACAATTGAGAAAATAATTTATTAATCATATTACATCCTTCACCATTTGAGTAGAAGCTTACTACCCTAAGGATATAAAAAGTTAGGTCATGTTGTATGGAGTAAAATAATAGAAATTATTGCAAATGATGATGAGGATATTATTAAGAGTTGACTATGATATATTTCATGCACGTAAGACCCCACCCTTGTGTGCCACTGGATTCTAACTATACATGACTATTATTCACTTGAAAAATGGTAGTATAATTTATTTTGTGACAATTGGAGGTCTTGGTTGTAGTATTAGATAATGCAACATGCAAAAAAATCTTAATGGTCGGTTGATGATGTTAAAATGAAGGTTAGGTACTTCATTTCCTAGGTGATAGGTGAATACAATATAACTGATGAATAAAATCCCTTGATTATCTATGATAGCATACTTCATGTTATCTATCAATTGTTTAGTTATTGAATGAATTTAGGCAATTGATATATTTAAAAATTATATTGATTCAAATTAATTTAGATTATTAAATCCTTTAGCATGGTTCCTTTGAATTCTTGGATGAAATAGATTAATGATCGCATGCATAATTGTGTACTTTTAAATTATGTGCTTCAACTATAATTATTACATGGATATATTAACATGTGAAATTAAATGTGTAGGTGGAATTCATGGCCAATGGAATGAAGTTATTTAGAGAACCCTAATATGATTATAAATTCTATCTATAAATAATAACACATTTCCGTTTTATCATTTCATCACAATCTCAAGAATTCCTCTATCTAAATTAATAAATATTTTTTAATTAATCAATTAAGCTAACATTCCATTTTTCATCTATATTAATAAAATAAATTTTAATTGTTTATTCATCCTAATTTCTTTTGATATTAATTAAATAATTATTTTTATTTAATTGATTCATCATTTTTCCTTTAACATTAATTAAATAATTTTATTATTTAATTAATTCATTTTTTTGGTCCACTCTAATTTTTTTAAAATCAAATTATTAAATTAGAGCTAATACTTCCTCCTAAATTAAATATACTTTAAATAATTTATTTAATTTTGCATTTCCTCCAAGAATAAATAATATTATGATTTTATTTATTTCTTTGATCATGACTTATGCATTTGATCCCTCTCAACTCTTCCACCTCATCAATCTATTTGATAATTTTAGGTCTTCCCTTATGTCAAATTTTCTCAGCCATAGATCTTTCTAACTTATCTCCATGATTGATCAAATGTTAAGTGAAGCACAAAACTAAAACTCTCCACTTCATATTTATTTGCTAGCCTATATCATTAAGTATTGAGTATGAGGCTGTCATGCAATATTTGTTCTATCATAGTTATTGCACATTCAACAACAATCGTTATTTCAAGAATTAAATAATATGTTAAAGAAAATAATAGAGCAATCCAAAGACTTTGCCATGGTACTATTGTTTATCATTAAATTTTATGTATTGATCTTAGGATACTGATTAAGTGTAGATGTTAATTTAAAATTTTTATTATATTTTTCATATTTCACATAATTAAAATTTTCAACTTTCACATCTCGACAATGCCCAATGGGACCATTATTCTTGAGTTTTAAAAAAAATCATAATAAATTTTAATTTTTGAAGGTCGCAAGATTATGTCTATGCAATTGGTAAGTTTAATGATAATTCTTTGTTGAATTACTATTTATCTAGTCTAAAAAGGATCATAATTGATATATTGTGTCATCTCTTATTTTTGCCTGAATGAAAACACAACTATTTTTTAAAAAAGTCTTTTACAAGCCGGTTGAACTAGAATGAAGTCCATCAATAATAGATATGATGATGACAAAGTATGTATAACATCCTATCTATACTAGATACTTAAACCCCAATATCTTTTTATTTGTAGTTAATTTCATTAACTAAAGATAAATAACTTTAAGACTTTGACTAGCCGCACCTTTTGCTATAATATCATTTAATTGTATTCCCCAATGTTGACAAAGACACAAGATGACAATATTTCAATAAGGAAAGTCTATAATAGATACATTCAGATATCTTCGACTCCAATTATTCTACCTTTTCAATCTTTATGCAACAAATTAATATCTAAACCATGATTACTATAATATGTGGATAGTTCTTCTTTATTATACAATGTGTATACCACGTTTATCTAGATATTACCCACAAAATATCACCTTCATATTGACATATAGGAAATTACCTTATTATTATTTTACTATTACATTTCAAAAGGAACTATAATCAAATTCTTAAAAATAGACCAATTTAGAATGTCACGAAAATCTAAAATCTAATACGTGGAAATGCCATTATAAATGAAAGACTCTAGGTCCTTTTCATTACTATCACCTTTTAATTCATATAACAAATACAAATCTATAAAACTTTAACTTATATTAGTATCAACCGTCAACATCATAAATATTTATCTATTAACCATACTTTAGAAAAAGGTCAATTATAGAAATTATGGATTATTAAAGTGATTCCCACTCTTTGACTCATGAAATTAAATGGCTTACCTTTTTATCTTAAGATCCAAAGATCATAATCAGATAACAACTTCACCATAAAATATATTATTATATAGATTTCTATTATTTTCTCTCCAATAGGGTTCACCTAAACCTTTAATCATATTCCTCTCCCATACTTTAATTTATGTCTTCTTATCATTAAAATGTCCATTTACACGCACACACATATTAGTGTCCAGCTGATTTCATGGAGTAACGGGCCTTCTTTAATGCTAGTCCAACAACTTTTATCTTACTACAGGTTTCTTACACTCCACTCAAAACTGAACAGCACTACATTATTCATTCCTATTAGGCCCGCTGACTCTAGTGAAGATCGTGTGTGTGCACAAAGTCATCCATGTCTAGGCACTATTCGTATGCTATTTCTCAGTATAACCGATGCTTTTACAGTGTTGATAAATGCTTCTGTCCACTAATTCATGTGTGGACAGAAGAGGAAAATCCCGAGGCCATCCGAAGCGTCCCTACGCTCCTAAGCTCATCAAATAGTGACAAGCTTATAGCTACATGTTGACTTGGGTATCATTATAGCATATAATAAACATAGATTAATGAATTGGGTGACAGATGTTGAATATAATAAAAAATATAAATTAACATCTACTTTAAAACATGGTGACAGATGTACATAATAGTCATTAATAGATGTACATATAATAAACATAGATTAATGACTTGGGTGACAGATGTTGAATTGTTCGCCATGCACTGCAGTTTTAAACAGGTAATGAGGGCTCCTCCATGTTTTAGTTACCTGGTGCATTTGAATGACGCATAGCTCCTCTCATTTTCCAAACGCAATTTTGAGCTTCATGTTTACTGCCTAGAAAATGTTAGTAAATTCTAATTTTTTAACATTTATAGTCTAGGAGTCAGCATTTAGTATGTGCTGTTTAAATGGTTCGCTGCCTATTAAGTAATTTATGATCTTGTGACCCACTTATGTACACTTCAAACATACTTCCCTAAATCTTCTCTCTCAATTCACTAAATTCTCATTTGTCTGTTTGTTGAGTACACGTCTCTTATTTCAAAGCTACATTTTCGAAGTAAGACTATCCTCTTCATCTTGGATGTAGCTTTATTTCTCTGTAAACATTGATCTTTTATCACCATGAACAATCTCTCTTAGTTCTATAGGTCTTATTTTGTTACTGCTCAAACTTTTTATCTTCATGATGATTTCTCCTTATTCATGAGGGCATATTGGTACACCTTCTTAAAGGTTTGAATCTCGATCATGCTCAATTAATGGATTTTATGTTCAATACTATGTAATTACATCCTATCACATCACTTCCTCATGCTTCAACTGTTATTGATCCAACCTATTTGGGATTTTATAAAAATACACGTTGTAACCTTTTCCATTCGTTTTTCTTTGTGACAATTTTGGTAACTTCTTCAACAACTATATTCGATAGCCTTGTCTATAAACCTAGCCTTCATCATTCTGACCATCCTATCCCATCAAGTAATCTTTTCTCTATCATTTTATCTTCTTGCAATCTACACCTCTTTCCACGAAAGTGTAACATGTTTTTTCAAACTTGTTTGTCACACTATCACTCTCCTTGGATCTTTATATCATCATACTCGAAATACTCTTATCTTTATTATATGATCAATTAACTAATCTAATTATAGGCTTCTTTAGAATGATGGTAGGTCCATCTTTACTATTCTTCCTATCCTACAAATGGCCTCATATAATCTTTCTTTACATGCATTCATTTCAACATTTGCATTCTCTTCTTATATTACCATAACCATTTTCATTGCTTCACTCCCACTATCAACATCTTTCTGTGATTTTTTGTTTTATCCTATTACCCTCTCTCGTATCTACTCAACCGTTCACTCTCCTTATGACATTTCAACATTTGCATTCTCTTCTTATATTACCATAACCATTTTCATTACTTCACTCTCACTATCAACATCTTCCTGTGATTTTCGTTTTATCTTATTACCCTCTCTCGTATCTACTCAACCGTTCACTCTCCTTATGGCTTCCAACACTTGAAGTGATCTCATGAGTTATTCTTGTAGCTTCTAGTACTATACAACCTTTTCCATTCTTCCAACACTTGAAGTGATCTCATGAGTTATTCTTGTACAGCTTCTAGTACTATACAACCTTTTCCATTCTTGTCATTGGTTGCATCTTCTTGTCTGGTTACACTTCTTTTCTACCTTCATAATTGTTTATTGCAACCTTCTTTATTGTATGTGATATGCACCCAAAAACTACCAATTGGACTTCATCGAACATTACATCAAATACTTTGACACTCCCCATCCAGCTATACCTTATGCATTAATACAATGACCAGTGTGATGCTCCCACTCATGGTGCCTTAGATTCATTTATTTTGCTATTAATGCTCAAAAGCTACCTCTTAACCAAGCTAGGCACTACCTACCAAAAATAGTATTTATAAATAATACATAATTTTTTTTCCAATATTCTTTTTGTTACAGATGCTCTACAACTAGTAAAATATGAAAATCTGCAATCACTAGTTTTACATGACAAAATGCAGAAAGTAAGGAAGATATCTTCCCTTTTAGCTTTTCCTTGTCTACCCCCGCGACGCAGACTCTGCTTTGAACGCAGGCTCTGCTCACCATGCGGGTCAAGGACCAGTTCTCGCAGGGCATGTTGTTGATGTGGTGTGCAGCGCCGCGCGTGGATGGGGGAGAGGTCTGCTGACCATTGTGGAGCTGCAGGGGAATAAGGCGGGTCTTCAACCGATCTGTGGTCTCCACGCAGGTTTCCATACTCTGCCGCCCCTCCAAAATCTGCTGCCACTCCATACTGCGTGGACAGACTCCTGCAGTTCATAGAACTCGGCATTGTAGTGTCGTGGGGAGGGGAGGGGAAGGGAAGAGTGTGATCTCTCCCGAATATGTTCCCCTATTTTCTGACAAGTGTTGACTGAAATTAGACTTAAAACCATTGTTCTCTTCTCCATCGAACAAATTAGTGTGTGTAATCATCCTCACTTGATGAGGACTGAGAGGGAGGAATTAAAACAGAGGTTGGAGTTGTCTGTAGAGTGTTTCTTCTTTGATGTGCAGAGGCAATACCATTTGAAAGAGTCTTTCATTTGAAAGAGTTTTGAAAGAGATGTATTCCCCTTCAGACTTATCAATGTCTTTAAGAGTTGGAAACTTTTGTTCATTGAAAATGACATCACGACTGCGAATAATTCACTTTTCAATCGAATCCCAAATTCTGTAACCGAATTGGTCTTCTCCATATCCCATAAATATGCCCTTTTGTGATTTGAAATCCAACTTTGTCCTTCTTTCTTTTGGGACATGTACATGAGCTTCACACCCAAAAACTCGGATGTGTGAGTATGAAATCCTCTTTCCCAGCCATTCCTCTTCCGAAATACCAAACTTTAGATGAGATGAAGGCGACCTATTGATTAAATAGACTACTGTATTGCAGGCTTCCCCCCAAAATTCTTTGCCCAAACCGGCATTGGAAAACATGCACCTTGCCTTCTCAAGAATGATTCTATTTAACCGTTCTGCTGCCCCATTTTCTTGAGGCGAATAAGGAACAACCTTAATTCGTCTTATACCATGATCTGCACAAAAGTTATCAAACTCCAACGAACAAAATTCACCTCCATTATCCGT
>MU224029.1:14503-26526 GCA_018584345.1 Thuja plicata | reverse complement strand
TGTGTCATACCAATCGAGGTTGCTTGACATAACAAAGTTTTTAAATCATTTATATGATTTGACATCGCTGCCCCTTCCTTCATTTTCAGCTTGTAGAGTCTCTTCATAATGAAGATTTTATTTGCAGTCGATGCCATCTCGTACATGCTCTAAAGTTTATCGCAAATTTCTTTTGTTGTTTTCTCATTCAAGACATTTTGCGATAGCGAAAGGAAGATTGATGCCATCACTTTTTTATCTATTTTCTTCCAGTCTTCATCTGACATCGCAGCTAGTTTCTTAGTTTTTCCTTCCAGCGCGATTGATAAATCTTGCTTAATCAGCAAGGAACGCATCTGCACTTTCCATAGGCTGAAGTTCTTTCCTGCAAATTTCTCTATTTTCGTATCCTCCATTCTCAGGAAATTTAATCACCAAATTTCCAATCAGTTGTTCACCCAGCTCTGATACCAATTGTAGAATTGAAGAATTCAAAATGAAAAACAGAATTAAAGAATTAAAAGAGCAGATTGCAAAGTAGACACAGAAAACATTGTTTATCGTGGTTTACCACAATCGTGGCTACGTCCACACTGAGAGAAGAAGAATTGTATTGACTCAATCGAATGTTTACAATGAAAGAAGAGCCAAAGATAAAAGCTCATAACCGAGTAGATGAAGAGACAAAGGCAACAACAGGACAAATTTCCGTTGGCCTTCCAATCCCAACAGTCTTCTTATGCCTGTCATCATTTTCAAAATCATGCATTATAATTTAGCATAAAATTGGTGTGTAGTGTCAAAATCACCAACCTCAACTACCTATTATAGCTGGATATTAACGAAGTTGTGGTTGGTTTGATAGTTCTCAGCAAATTCGATGCGAAAATCACATTTTGAAGTCATTGGCAAGGAAAATATATTTTGCTGACGAGTCTTCATGATGCACAATTTCCTCAAACGAGATTGGTAACCAATGTATGTATATATTCATGTTATAAATAGTTTATTTTTTTAACCTTCAAAAGTGTATCCCTAATTGAATATTCATGGCTTTTTGTGTAGGAATTTCTTTTTTCAAATATTAGATTATGAAATTTACAATTACAAAATTTGAAAAGTAAGCTTAAAATAACCCTTGTTAAGCTAACTTTCATGTATCAAGATATTGGACCTAGAGTAGTTAGGATGTAGGAGGTCAAGGATGCTTTTGATTGTAGATTTATTGGGTAAAGTGTAAGTTATTTTGCCTTTTTAACACTATGTCATTGAGTATATGAATATCTATCATTGTACACATAAGCTGGTTCAATTAATGTATTTTAATATTATTAGACAATATTTTTAGAATCAACTTTAAATAGAAGAATATTTTTATTTGTACTTAAATATACAAGTTGTTATTACTATAAACTAGTCAAATCTTATTGTAGAATTTTTTATTTTTAATAAATCATTTCTTGCATTTTTTTGTGATGAAACGAATTATTGTGGTCATCATTACGATAGAAGCATCATGTTAACTAGTGCCTCTTACACAAACAGTGGTAGGGTTGGTATCATTGTTAAATCAATTTATCTAGATTTCATTAATGAAGAATAGTGTGTGATTAGATTATGATAAGTTTATATTTAAATATGGAGTCTCAGTGTTTTACACTCAATCATTGTGTAAAATATTACTCAACATAAGTTTCTCAAAGAATTATAAATACTCTTATTATAATTATTTTGTTGGCTTTTAATATTAGTTGAAATCTAACATTACCTTAAACTACTCTTAACCGAAATTGAATATGTAATTAATCACAAGAATACGGTATTGAAGAAAAAATTAACCTCTATACTAGAATTCAAATATGTGGTTCATAGCCCTCACGACTACTTCATTATGCATTATATTAAACTCACATAGTGAATTGAACAATGTCCATCAATAAAATCTCCACATGATATAAATTGAACTTCATGTCTACTTCTTATCTATAAATAATTTTTTTCTATTTTATATCATTAAATGACATCCTTTTAAGTATGTTTAAATCTGTGATACCTTAAATGACTATGTATATCTATATCTATATCAATATCTGTATTGTCCTAAAAAGTTAGCACCCATAATTGGATGTCTTTAGGACCTGTTAGACCCCATTTTGGCGATTTCAATGTCTCAATGTTTGTTATCGTTTATCACAACAACCTCTAATATCTCCACCTACTTTGTTTTACCTTACGCAACATCCTCTTGAAATTTGAGTCCATTTTTCCTGGAATAAACTGTTTGGCCGACTTATCCCTGGGATTTTTGCATCAAATTTTTCCCGGAGCCTAATGTCAGGGTCTTCTTCTAAGGTTTTCAATTGTGATCAGTTTGGATCACATTTAAATATTGAATTCACTATATAATGACCTCACATCTCCTCAATTGGCATAAGGAGAAATAGGAAAAGAAAGTGCAAACATTCCAGCATTCAAGTGATCAAGTTGTGTAATTAAGGATTTGGATTCAAGATTTTAAGGCAAGAATGCAATTCAAGATCCCGAAATCTCCATTTCTTCAAGATTCATCAAAGCAAGGGAAATATTCTCTAATCTATGCAAGTTTCTCTCCCATGATGGCCATGTAGATGAATTCTCAATCAAGTAAGAAGATCCACACATCCATCTCTCTCTTCATGTGGTTATCAAGCATATCTACATTCTAGATCTAGGAGTGGAAATCATAGATCAATACATTTGTTAAGGCATCCTTGATTATACATCTCATTCCAAGGTCAAATCTTTGGATTCCAAGCACATTCAAGCATCTTCATGGATTTGAGTGATTACTACATCTATTCATGAGGGTTCCATACAAGTTAAATCAACAATTTCCCTTTTACATTCTTTACTTTATGCATTTCTATCATATTTCAACATTGACTGCTAAACAGGTTTTTGACCAAGGAAAGCCCCTTTGCACAACCCTTTTCTCCATTATTCCACGTGTAGAAAAAGGTTACAAAGTTGCAATTATAGATCTGGGAAATATAGGTGCAATTATAGGATCCGAGAAAGTTTCATTTATTATTTGAAGGAACAAGTCGACTTGTTACCAAAAATTTGATTTGTTCCTAAAATATCGACTTGTCCCTACTATTTTTAATTAAAAATTTCAAGATAGATAAATTTTGATCCAAGTTTTTCTATATCTGCAGTTACAGTAGGACTCGAGCTTCTAGCAACAGTCAGATTTAGATTAAAAGTTCTATCTTCTCCATCTTGTTTCTAGGTGCACTTAGTTTTCCTTTTTTTCTTTTGGGCTTACATTATTATATCATATCTATCATTTATAATTTATTATATCACATTTATCATTCATCCTCTTAGGAATCCAAATCCCTCTTGGACATAGATCTTTCATTACCACCCTTCCTCCTTTTAGCTGTACTAATCATATTTTTCTTAAGGGTAGATTTTTATTCCAATGTATATAGGATTTTTGTGTAATCTTCTATACATTTTGGTGAAACCGACTCTCTAACACACTTTTGATCTTGGTAGTTAGATCCTTTACGCATGATCTCCTTGTGTGCATTATATTATATCATAGCTTTATTACATTGTATGCATCTAGATCTATAGGTTTATTTCTTTATAAATCTTATTTAGTGTATAAATCTACTTGTGTATGCTTTACATCTTTGCATTTGTTAAAAAAATTATTATTTATTATCTATTTCAAATTGAATTAGATCTATATGCTTCCTTTCATTTTATTTTACATGAGTTTCTATCACTTTGATTCCTAGTTATAGTATTCCAGTTAGAATTCATTGAATTTTGGGTTCCTTTGATCCCTAGCCTTCTCTCTTTCTGAGGAATCTTAATGATACCAACATGCGTATTAGTGACATCAATCCTATCACGGAGAACAAATATTCCCATTTTTATCATGTTTAAAATGAGGCTTTTACCGTTTGTTTCACGGAATTTGTGTATGCTGGAATAGCCAATTCTGTAATTCTTCTATTCTGAAAATGAATTATAGAATATGGGCTAGACCCATTTGGTTCACCTGAAAGATGACTGAGGAGATGCATTATAAGAAATTTTAACTATTTATTGCTTAATTTTTTAAATACAATGTGTATATGTGTGTGTATATACACACATAAATATGTGTATATATATACATATGTGTATATATATAGATATACACATATGTGTGTATATGTTTATATACATACATGTATACACATATACACACACATGTGTGTGTATATACATAAATGTGTGTATATACACACACATGTATACACATTAATGTGTATATGTGTATACATGTGTGTGTGTATATACACACATGCATACATATATACACACATGTGTGTATATATACACATACACACATGTGTGTGTGTATACACACATTTGCATATATATATACACATATACACACATACACACATGCACATGGGTATACACACACACACACATATATATATATACACATACACACACATGTATGTGTGATTATACACACACATATATGTGTGTATATATCCACACTTACATGTATGTACACATATACACACATACACATATGCACACATACACACATGTATGTTTTTATATACACACATGTGCATATATATACATAGACATGTGTGTATATATACATGTGTTTATACACACATACACACACATGTATATATACATGTGTATATACACACACACACACACACACACATACACACACACACACACACACACACACACACACACACATGTTAATCCCTAAGTTTTGTTGATGATTAGTGACCAACACTTAGTCATTTACTTAGGCAGTTTTAGTTGGTTATCACTGTGGGCGAGCTAAAGATTCAAGGCCGAGCAACATTGTCGAGAAATTTTTAGGTTACCAAGTTACATCATGTCGAGCCGAGAAGAATATTAAGTGTCGAGCTACAGAGACATTAAGTGCCGAGTAGAACAGGTTTTGCATACATGTCAGGATTGATTCAAACTTTGATGTGAAATGTTTAGGTAGACTTGTATGAGATTTGGGCTGACATATGTACGCATTTAATATTTGTCTACTGAGTTAATTATGCATTTAATTGTTTTATACTATGCATGACATGAAGCCAATTACAAAATCAGATGCCTTGGGGGCATAAATAATAGATCTTGATCGTTGATCTAGATCTTGCTGCCAGATCTAAAAAGACATATAAGATTGCTTCTAACCCTAGAGAGAGAGATACTGTGTGTGAGAGAAGGGTTTTTGTTCATGAGAGATGAATAGTGAGTTATTTTGTGAAGAAGCCTAGATCAAGCAGAATGACAGAGCAGTGAAAAGTAGAGTAAAGACATATCAGATTGTGAGATCACAGAAGGTATTGGAAAGAGCAGATCTGTCATCAGCATCTGAGTGCATAATGAAGGATCACTACTTGAAATATTCTAACAAGTGTATCAGGTGAAATCTCTTAACATAGTGGTTCTAGCAGACCATTTTAAACCTCTTAGCCGAGTGCTTACTTTACTGTAAGTTGAAATCCTTTAACAAGGTAGATTGTAATGATCTTTAGTTCTTAACTGAACAGACCTTTAACCAGGTAGATTGCATTTTGTAATCAAAATCTTGTAGCCCTAACATGCACATATTGTTGCAGTAGTGAAGATTTTGTGGGTGTCATCCGCACCCCAGTTTTACCTATTTGGGTTTTTGGGTTACCAAAATTCTATGTTATGAGTTATATATTTCATGTTGTGGATACTATCTGATGTTAGGTTAAATTCATATATGTATGAATGTGTATTAATTGTTTTAAGTGGTTAAGTTTTAAGATCTGATTCACCCCCCCTCTCAGTATCTTGCTTTCCCATTATTATACTTCCAACAATTGGTATCAGAGCGCATTTCACCTACAAAAGATTTTAATCAGCTTGTGAGTACAGATCTTGAGATGGAATTTTACAAGTTGGGTAAAGTCATTGAGAATCAGAACATCGAGATTTAGCTAGCATTACATCATCTTGAGATAGCAAGATAGGAATTGAAGAAATCATTGACAACTAGGAAAGATTTGGCCAAACAAATGAATGATACTCATTATCAGGAAGATGACACTGCAAACCTATTTCAGAATGGAGATTCAACTAAGAGCAATACAAAAATTGCAGGTCTACTAGAAAAGAACAATGTACTGTGTGAAGAAGTCAGAAACTTGAAAAGAGAAAAATAAATGCAGATAGTGAGACTCTGTGAAGTAGTGGACCAAAAGAAGAAAGCTGAAGATGAAAAGGCTATGACAAAAGAAGATAAAAGAGTGATAATTGTCAGACTTGATGAATGAACACATGATGTGCAAATGATGACAATCAATCAGGTCGACATGGAAAATCAACTGCTACTTGCAAATGAGGAGATTAGTAGGAAAGATATGGAAATGATGAATCTGAGATTTGAGAAAAAATAATTGAAAGATGATTTGAGATCTGAGAAGGAACTGAATGAAAGGCTAAATAAACAAAATGAAGCCTTGACTCATTTTGAGAATTTGGTGGAAGCATCAAGAAGGCCAAAGGATTATTCTAGATTAGGTCACACTGAACCAAAGACATCGACTAAGAAAGGAGAATCATCTAAGAATGGTGAAAGGAGGAATGCAAAGACAAAGCACAACAAGCCTGTTTGCCACCACTGTGGAAAACCAGGTCATACATAAAACATTTTCTGAAGCAAGAAAGGTAAGTCCAATCCTAAACCTAAGTTCAATGGTTACTGTTTTATTTGCAAGAAATTTGGACATAAAGCACATGAATGTTGGGCTAAAGCAAGTGATGCACCTCCCAAACCAAGATTTAATGGTTATTGTTACAAGTGTCAGAAATATGGTCATAGAGAACAAGATTCTAGATCCAATGCTAAAAAACAACGGACATCAAAGACACAAACATAATCACCTAGGAAAGGAAACACTTACAACTGGGATTATAACACAAGGCAGAGTTGTCATTACTGTGAAGAATATGGACATGCAGCTGAATATTGCTTAAAGACACATTTCAAGGGGAAATCTAAGAGTTGGATGAATTGAAGCCTAGTCTGATTTAGTTGTTTGAAGATAGGTCACACTAAGAGAGAGTGTAGGACAAGAGTTCCTGCTCCTACTGTTGAAGAAATAAGAGCACAGATGAACCAGACATGGGTAAGGAAAACATATTCGAGTAGCAGTGAAACCACTAAAGCTGAGGTCACCCATTCCAATGGATCAGGTGATCACACCATCTCTAACTGAGCAATAGAGCTATGTAAGGAACTACATTTAAATTTCAAATCTTACATCAGTTACTAACATATAAATGTGCCAAAGTCCATATCTGCATATGTTGAGATGCACCAGGACATGTTTGTGACAAGTGTTGAGAAGAGTTGACTGCACTATAGGTGTTGAGTTGGTTGGCTGAGTAAGTTGTGTGATGGCTGAGTATGGTAAGCCAAGTGGTATGCAAGTTGTGTTAGTCGGCCAATGATAGCTAGCTTGCACTAACCTAACGGGAAAAATATTTATTGCTTACCTACTTTGACCTTTCGAGTCTACATAAGGATGAACAGTTTATTCTTCATTTCACCTTACGATTTTTAGAATTCACAGAGGGATCGAAGAAGTTGCAGAATTGATCTTAGTAAAGTTTGTTTCAAAAAACTCGTTAGCGTGCCATCAGCAACTCTAAGTTGAATAGTGTGTAGTGTTACTTGCCGAGGTACCCTGTTCTTCATTTTCAAACCCTAATTTCAGATATTATGGCTGAAATTTCTTCCACACCAGTCAAAGGAATGGAGGAGGAGCTAAAAAAAATTAAGCTAGTAAGAAGTGATGCATGTGCACCACCTAACTTTCGAACCGTTCCTAAAAGCGCAATTTTAGGTGATCTGAATGGAGCCCTCTCATCTATCCCACCAAAAGTACTTATGATCCATGATATTAGATCCTATTACATGGTTAAGATATGCGAAGGTGATAGAAAATTGAGGAAATCCTACAACAAGTTATGTGAAAATGGAGTTCTGAAAGATGAATTCAAGCATTTAGCCGACAAAGGGTTAACTCGTGCCCTAGATTTTTGGCTAGAATTTAAGGATGAATGGATCAAGGTTTTTCTAAGCTGAGTTCATAATATGCATATGTGGCTGGACAATGGACCAGTTAGGATCACTAAAGATATTATTCATCGAGTAACTGGATATCCTGTTATTAGTGGTAAGAAAAAAATGAGAGATCAAAGTAAAGAAGAGATAGTAGCTAACACTGGAGCTATCTGGAACAATAGAGGTATGACTATCTCTACAATTGAAGATTTAGAACTTGACTTTGGATTAAGAGTGATTGCACATAAGTTCTATCAGTCGAGCCGACTGGATAGTGTTCCTTGCACAACTGTGGACCAAGCATGGAAGATAGTCAAGAAGAATCACACCTACGACCTTGCCAAGCTGCAATTGACACAACTAGCCAAGAACTTACTATCAATCAGAAAAGCTAAAAGCTCATCATGTAAGTTTGGCTCTTTAGTATTTTTCATATTCTTCTATGTAGAGAAGTCATTTCCTACATAGGGAAATATTGTTTGGAAGAAGGATATACCTATTACCATACATATTAGTGAATTTATTAAGCAATTAGGAAATAATTTCAATAGTATTATGGGAAATTACTTTGTGGAATTCAAAAAGAGAATGAGATTGAGGACTAGAATTCCTAGTTCACTTGTGGAAAAGAACTATGAGGAGATATGTTTCTAGTTGACATAGATTACACATACATTTAGGCTGTGACACCTAGGGTATGATGGCTAGAGCCATTTCCCTATGAAGTTAACATTGATGAAACATCAACAGCTATCACTGCACTCCTAGAAGAGGAGATTGATACAAAAGCAAAGAGATTCGGAAAGTGATGAAGAAAAGACTAAAACTGATGATCCCAACAACACCATTCAAGAGACCCACTGATATTAATGAGGTATATGAGAATTTGAGAAATTTTGTAGGGTTATATGGTTTTAACTTTATCAAATATGAGAAATTGAAGTTAGAAGATAAGCACAAAGTTCAAGAAGCACTACTATCTGTAACACCCCAAAATTGGCACCTAATAATCCAATCAATTTTGGTGCATTTTCTTATCCTCGAAGTCCTATTGTACTAGGCAAATTCTTCTCCTTATTGACTTTAATTGACTGAATTTCAAATGTAGAAAACCCAAATTTGCATAAATCTGACATTATATTTAATTCCTAATTTCTCAATGATTATTAGCTAAAAACCCCTATGATTAATTGATTTAATCCTAAAGTCCTAAGTTCTTTTAATTAAATCAATTCCACCCCCTTTAGCTAATATACATAAAAGGAATTGAAAGGTTATTTAATTATTGGGTGAATTATCCTCAAAAAAGGAATTCCATAATTCCATGTGAAAGGACACTTATGTGGCAATAATTCACCCTTTTATTTAAATAGTCTTTGCTTATTTGTCTCAAATGGAGAATGAAGAGACAACTGTTTCTTTTCAAGAAACACTTCACTCTCTTTCCTTGGTTTTCTATAAATTGGACTTCTTTTCTTCATTAGAAAGGATGATTTTGGAGAGCATCAATATTATATTCAATTTTTATTTCAATTCCTTCATGTTTCAAGCTTTATTTGCATAATTAGGCTAGTTTTAATTGGAATTGAAGATGTTTTAGTTTTCACTTATGATTTATCTAACATCTCAATTTGGTGCTTTCAAGCTTCTTAAATCCATTTCAAGTTCAATTCTAGCTTAGAAGTAATTCCTTTCATAGATTAGAAGCATTTCATTTCTAGATTAAAAGCACTTTCTTTCTTAGATTAATTGCGTTTTACTTCCATAGAGTAGTTGCAATTCATTCTTAGATTAGTTGCAATTCATTTTCATAGCTTAATTACTTCTCAATTCATAGATTAAGAGCATTTTTCTCATAGACTAGTTGCAGATTTCATAAGATTAATGGAAATTCTTCTCTTCTTGCATTCTTAAAATCGTCCATGTTAGCAATGGTCAGGGTGTTGACTCTCGTTCTGAGGGTAAAACTCAACATCCACAACTAATTAGGAGACAACAGGTCGCCTCAATTGAATTTGCAGAACAAACAATTCATGTTTGTCTTTGTGAATTGAGCGATTGTGTAAAGACTATGTTGTGTTTGTGTTGAATTCAAAGGTCTACATTCAACATATAACATTTTGGCGCCCACCATGGGGCAGGAGTATTCAATTCCTGGCCTCATATTGCATATTTACTATCAATTTTGTTTTATGTAATTTTTTACATTCACTTTGAGTCAAATCTGACTCTGTGATTGCATTTGGAACATCATTTCAGTTTAAAATGACTATAAATACGCCTCTATTTGTCTAAAAATTGAATCTGTAGCATCAAATTTTTGTCCGGGCAGGCCATACGGCTCTGTAATGAATTCTCGCGTGAGATTTCTCACATACCCGCGCGAGATTTTCATTTCCTCGCGCGAGATTTTGCATTTCCTCGCACAAGATTAGAATTTCCTTGTGCGAGGCCTAGCTATTCCTCATGCGAAGCCTTGCATTTCCTCGCGCGAGGCTTGCTGACAGGTCTGACTTCAAACACGCATATCTCGCTCATTTCAACTCCTTTTTCTGAGCAATTTTTTTTTTATTCTGGGTAGAATTTTGCAACGATCGCTGTGGTAGGATTAGTTTTTGATTTTTCTTGCTGGATTTATCAGAAATCACTATTTTTCATGACTCTACCTCCATAATCCTTATTTTTGCAACTTCTGGAGCTCCGTATAGGCTCATACGATCACCATTTTCAGTGCAATTTTTTTTGAAAGTGCTTGATTTTCTGTCTACTATCTGAATATGTGATCTATTTTGTGATTTTATGATTTTGGTAATATGGACTAATCTTTAGCTTTGATGTTCATGTGCTTATCTTTTGCATACTGCCTAATAGTGGTTTGCAGGATGCTATACAAGAAGACTAAAACACAAAATACTCACAAATTGGTTTTGTAGGTTGCCTTTGATTGATAGAATGCAAAATGTTGTGCTTGCATCTTGTTTCTAATTTCTTAAAATAGGAACCCACATGCAAGACTTCTTAAAATGAACATTTGTTTGTTGTTTTAGGAATGAAAATAATGTCAGAAAACTATGCTCTCGCCCTTTTGAGATGATCAAAAATCCAGAAACATTATTGTCATTTTCTTATTCTGCTTGAAGTGTCTTTTAGTTTTGTAAACCCAAGGAATTGCATGGATGTATCCTCTCCCCTCGCCTTCGTGTATCTTGGGTGAAAGAGAAATCCATACAAATCCTTTAGCGTGGCTACCTCCCGAGTGCTTTAACAAAGTCGGTGAGAGTGGATTGCCCAACCGGTAATAGACTAAAGCCAAGCCCTTCCAAACTGGTATATAAAAAATGTCATTGTGATTAATGTCACAGTGAACAGGTGTTGATTGCGTTATACCGGGAAGAAGATCTCCCTCAATACCTCTTGGGGCCCAAAAATGTTGAATTGAATTTCCTTTAGACTTGCCAATCCAATGATGGGAAATCCAATTATTTTTGGCCAACTAACGGGAATGATCGATTATGATCCTCTTCCCCTACGCTTCTAGCTCTGCAGGACCAAGGCGGGTGAACCTTCACCTGAATAGGCTTTTTATAGCAGATAACCTGTGTATGGAACTCAAACTTTCGTCTCTCAAAGTATGGAAAGGAACTTGAAATAAATATAACTGAAATCAATATATCATGAAATGTAAAATGAAATACTTTAAGTAATTGAAATAATGTTTAGTAAATGTGTATATAATTTGAAATGAACAGATAGATAAGATATCATAAAACTATAAAAAATGAACTGAATAACTATAATCCAAATAATGATTAGACCAGTGTCTTATTCTACCATGGGCAATAGAGTCAAGATCATTCCAATCTTATGTTCAACCTCAGAGATAGTTTTACAAGAAAACTTATCA
>MU224028.1:1468304-1481561 GCA_018584345.1 Thuja plicata | reverse complement strand
TATATATATATGATGAGGACTCTATTGATGCTTATGATGTATGATCTATATGATGTGTTGATGCATACGACTATATGATTACTGACATTTGATGCTTGCAGGATGTGATGTGTATGGATGACTTGATTATGTATATATAATGTATGACTTATGCAGGATGGATGATGTTCATATATATGATGTACTGACGTGTGTGGATGTAGGATGTGATGTGTTTTTATGATGTATGTAATATATATGCTGATGTTTTATGAATATGTAAAGGAATGTCAGATGAATGATGTTTTAACAATGCAAGATTATGCAAGTAATACATGAATCTAAATGTTGTAAAATGTTAGATGATAAAAATGGATGAATGTAACATGAATTAAATGGATGAACTATGCAAGACTAATTAACAATGCAAGATAATGAACCTAAAATGGATTAATAATGGAAGATGAATAAAATGAATCTAAAATGAATCTAACAATGCAAGATGATACTAAAATGAATCTAAAATGAATTAACAATGTAAGGTAAAAAAATGGACTAATAATGCAAAGTTCTAAAATGATACTAACTATTGACATGATGATTAATGCAATGTAATGAACAATATGACCTGAATGATGAATCTAATGCAATCTAACGATGAATCTAATGAGTCTAATGAATCTACAATGATGAATAATGTAACTAAATTTTAATGAATGATGATAGATGCAACAGTGATACTAGAAGTAACGGACGAAATGGATGCAATGGGTGCAAACGGGACTCACCTATATTGTTTTTTTGTGTGTGTCACAATCAACTGATAAACCAGACAGGTGGACTATGGAGGATCGATCTGGAAATGTTAGCAGGATGACGACTCAGGATGTTAGCATGATGGCGGGAAGGAGTGGGTTACGAATGTACAAGGATCAAACCGAGCGATTAATTACAAGCTATTAGTTACAGCGATTACGTACAAAGGTTGCTACCGAGATTTGATTGGATCATGTTACTTGTCTCGATGCACGTGATAGTTGTGTGTGCTGATTGATTAGTTCAAGAGAAGAGATACATCCTGCGAGAACCCAAAGATGACGATGATCTAGATTTTAGTGGACGAGAGGAAAGATACATCCTCAAGGCTCATTTCCAGAAAGATGGGACTTACCAAGTTGATTGATCAAATGCACACTACAAGAAAACTATAAAACTGACGTAGGATAAGGAGCAACTCAAGATACCAGCAATATACAGGAGTGACGCTCAGGGTGTTGGGACAGCACAATGTATAGACAATAATATACAAAATTATGTGTACAAAAGCTCAGGATATGAGATAGGAAGATCATTTCTGACTAGTGCGTATGATATGTGAACACCCAGGGAATATAGGGAATGTGGAGATTAGTGGAGATGTGGTGCTGGTGATGGAAGAAAATGAGATTTTGATAGATAATGGAACTGTCCATTATGTGTGACGCCTATTTCTAGGTTTTCATCACCCATACTTGTCCAAGGTGCCTGATTGCCAAGTTTTCACCACTGGACAAAAGTTTTTCTCTTTATTTTTCTTTTTGATTTCTTTGGATCTATTTTATTTTTTTTTAATTTTTTTGATATTGCCCAAGTGCCCGTTTACCAGTTTTTCACTGGGACAACCATTTTTTTAGCTTCATTTTTCTGCTTTTTAGAGATTTTTTTCAGGACTATTTTTCATTGTTTTTGTGCTTTCTTAAGAACTTTTTATACTTTTTATGGATTTTCTCAGAGAACTGGAATGAACAACCAGCCGTTAGGCATAGAAGTGCCTAAGATGAATGATGGTGATAGGATCATTCAATGGTTCTCCTTCTGGGTAGAGAGTTGATATGCCCTATAACCGAAGCTTGCAGTGACAACGTATGGGCCTTGCCATGTGACTTCAAACTTGCCTTTCTTTTCCCGATCAGTACCCACTTTCTAATTTTATTTTTGCACAAGGTCCCCTACCTGGAACTGGCATGGGTGGACCTTCTTGTTATAGTTCCGCTTGAGTCTATTCTGGTAAACAATTAAGTGATCATAAGCTTACTGGTGCTTTTCATCTAGGAGATCCAGCTATGTGAGTCGTGCTACCCAGTAATCTTCATTATCAATCAGGCCTCTTAGTGATACTCGGAGGGAGGGTAGTTCAACCTCAATTGGTAAGACTGATTCAACATCATAGACTAGGGAGTAGGGAGTAGTGCTAATAGGAGTACGGTAGGAAGTGCGATATGCACAGAGGGCAGGATTGATCTAGAGATGCAAGTCACGACCAGTATCATTGACAACTTTCTTGAGGATTTTGAGGATGGTTTTATTAGTTGCCTCAGCTTGGCCGTTACCTTGTGGGAAGTATGGACTAGAGAAACAGTGATGGATATGGAGGCGAGCGCAGAGATCACTGATGTGCTGATTTTCAAATGGTGTACCGTGATTTGTAAAGATGGTGGAGGGTATGCCGAAGCAGCAAACAATGTGATAGAGGATGAATTTGGATATCTAGACACCAGTTGTGAGTGTGAGTGGAATTGCTTTGGCCCACTTTGTAAAGTACTCTATAGCTGTGATTATGTACTTGTGGCCTTCAGGATAAAGGGGAGTAATCTTACCAACAAGGTCAAAACCCCAACAAGAGAAGGGCCAAGGAGGTGCAATAGGTCTGAGGTCCTGAGTAGGAGCATGGATCAAATTAGCATGTTGTTGACAAGGTAGGCACTTTTTTACGAACTCACAAGCATCATGTTCCATTGTAGGCCAATAGTATCTGTACATAGAAGTTGCTTGGCTAGGACCATGCCACTCGTGTGGGCACTGCAGATTCCAGCATGTACCTCTTGTAAAGCTTGGGCAGCTTCATTTTCATCTAAACATCCGGACAGTACATTGTGATAGCCTCAACGATAAAGGGTATTGGCTACGAGGGTGTAACAGGATGCTCTGCGAATAAAGTTTTGGCATTGGTTTGCAGTGAGATGAGGAGATATGATACCATTTTGTAGGTAAGCTTGGATATCATGGTACCACGGGGACTGGGGACCAACCAAGACACATACGCGATTTGATTCATCGTTCTCATAAGCGGGAGCATGTAGTTGCGCAACTAAGAATTCGTATTGCATAGACTCGTGAGGAATCTCAAGAAGGGAGCCAATTGTGGCCATTACATCAACTTTATTCTATAAACATCGTACTTGTGTTATTTGCAAGTGGAGGAAGTGTTCTTTCAGCTTGTCAACCATCTGCTTATATGGTGTCAATTTGTCATCTTTGGTTTGATACTCATCAAAGACTTGTTTGATGATGAGTTGGGAGTCGCCAAAGACCCGAATATCTGTGATGTTCCATTCTATGGCCATGTGGATCCTGCAATTAGTGCTTCATATTCTGCAATGTTGTTTGTGCAGGGAAATCCCAATTTGAATGACATGGGGATGTAGTCACCTTGAGGTGTGACAAAGAGTATTCCTGCTCTTGCGCCATGAGCTGTGTCGGACCCATTAAAGTAGAGTTGCCACATTGGTTTTCTTCTATCATGTAGAAATGCTCATCTGGAAATTCTATGACCAAAGGATATGCATCTACCAATGGTGCTTTAGCTAGCTGATCGACGATGACTTGCCCTTTAGTGGCTTTTCTGTCGACATACTGAATATCAAATTCGCTTAGCAACATAACCCATTTTGCCATTCGACCTGTAAGTGTAGTCCTGGAGAGTAGGTACTTGAGAGGATCCACCTTTGAAATGAGCTTGGTTGTGTGACTAAGCATGTAGTGGCGAAGTTTTTGAGTGGCAAAGACCACTGCCAGACATGCTTTTTCCATAGGAGAATAATTGAGCTCATAACTTACTAAGGTTCGACTGATATAATAAATGGCTCTTTCTTTTCCTTCGTCATTCAATCAAGCGAGGAGTGCCCCCAGTGCTGTGGTAGTAGAAGAAATGTATAGGATGAGTGGTCGACTAGGTACAGGTGGTACCAAGATGGGTAGATTAGCCAAGTATTCTTTGATTTTGTCAAAACTCTTCTGACATTGAGGATCCCACTTAAATGTGTTGTCTTTGCGTAGGAGATGAGTGAATGGTTGGCACTTGTCTGCTAGTTGAGAGATGAAATGGCGCACGGATTGTAGCTTTCCTTGGAGGCTACGTAGCTGTCGGAGTGTTTTTGGTGGAGGCATCTCTATGATAGCTTGTACTTTCTTTGGATTGATTTCAATGCCACGTCTGGATACAATAAACCCTAGGAGTTTCCCTGATGTGACTCCAAAGACACATTTCTTAGGGTTGAGCATTACGCAGTAGTGCCCAATTTTGTCAAAGACGCATTCTAGAACATCTAGGTGATCTTCCCTTTTTACTGATTTTGCAAAGATATCGTCCACATAGTCTTCAAGGATCTTGTGAATCATGTCGTGAAAAATGACAGTCATGGCTCTTTGATAGGTTGCCCCAACGTTCTTCAAGCCAAAAGGCATCATGTTATAGCAGAAGGTGCCCCAAGGGGTTGTGAATGTTGTCTTATGTTGATCTTCTTCTGCAATGCGGATTTGACTATATCCAGAAAAGCCATCCATGAGTGACAACATCTCATGTCTTTCTATGAGATCCACAATCATGTCTATGTTTGGCAAGGGGAAATCATCCTTGGGACATGCCTTATTGAGATCTCTGAAATCTGTACATATCCTGATTGATTTATCAGGTTTAGAGATGGGCACCATATTAGAGATCAAGTCAGAATAGTCAATGGGGCGGATGATATTGGCTTGGAGTAATTTTTCTAGCTCCACTTTGACAAGTAGTGCCACTTTAGGGTGCATCTTTCTGAGATTTTGCTTGACAAGTGTGATGTTTGGGTCCACTACTAGGTGGTGAACCACCAAGTTGGGATCTAACCTCGACATGTGGGAGTAAGACCATGCGAACTTGTTGATGAATTCCTTTAATAAAGTGACAAGATCACTTTCTTCTGCTTCAGTCAGAGATGCTGCTATGTATGTGATGGCGGGATTTTCTTTGGTGCCCAGGATGACAGGTTTTTCTGATTCAATGAGAATTGATGACTGTTCAGGCCTGTAATGTTGGATAAGAGGAAGAGGAGAATCTTCATCCTTTGGCGCCTTAGAGAGGTTTTCACCAGGGGATATGCCCTTTTTTAAAACTTTTTTATGATCAAATAGCACCCCAGAGGGGTTTTCGCAAGGGGATCAATTTTTCTCTTTTTTATTTTTGTTTTCTGTGTCATTTTTGCAGCTAAAGTTCTCCTCTTCCCCAAAGTATGCCTTTGGGTCCAGTTTGTAGACATATGCTGAGTCTTGCCCCCAGTCACTGCTTTTCTCAATTGCTCCCGTAAAGCTTAGGAGCGCATCCTCACTTTGAAACTCGTCAACGTGTATGACACTTGGTTGGTACCAGTCTATGAGTTCAGGATGGTGGAGGGGGAGGTCAATGAAGAGGATGGAAAGTTGTTGTAGGACAACATTGCCCAGGAAGGTTTCATTGTCGAAAACATCGTCATAAGCTCTCACAACTTTCTCTTCCGGGATATCTTTGATGTCAACGATTTCGCCCAGGGATGGACAAAAGGAATAGTTGATGAACTCGTTGGTGCCCCATTCGTTTCAGAGCCCATACCAAGGCCCAAGTGCTTTTCTAGTCGAGTAGGTATAATAGGATCTTTCATTCCTTGCTCTTCATAACCAAGGCCACCTCCTTGGTAATTCCATTTTTATGTCACTAGTTTGTGCGTTGTGGGGTACTTATCTTTGAAGTAATTGAGGTGACTTGTGTCCTTGGGTGGTGGATCTTTATATAGCCATTGGTTGATGTTTGGTGCCATTTCCTGGCCAGTCAAAGTACCTTTTGATATAAAAGTGGTAGAACCAAATTGTAGTGCCTTGGTTGTCTCTGATTCTGTTTTGCTTAGATTAGGCTGGCGGCCTTGAGTGTGAGGATCAATTTGCAGTGCTCCAACTGTGAAGGCATCAGATAAAGTGTACTCACCACAACCTTTTTTATTGATCTTGACCGTGGACAAGGTGGAGGAGAGGATTGTTTCTGGGTCTGAATGGGTTCGAGATGAGATGGCGACAGAGGTGCCAATATCAATCCTAGGACAGTGATTGGAATGTGGAAAGGATGTCTCCAACGCATTGCAGTATGCGAAGGGCTTGGGATCTACACGGATGGTGATCTCAATGCCTTTATATGGGAATTTGATGCATTGATGGTAGGTGGATGGGATGGCTTGCATAAAATGAATCCATGGGCGTCCAAGGAGGATGTTGAAGGGAAGGTCAAGATCAACAATGTGACATAATGTATCCTGGATAACTAGGCCCACTTGAATGGGAAATGATATGGTGCCTTCAGAAGTACGCTCCGGATTGTCATATGCTTTTATTGTGATGACATCATTTGTTATATCAGCCTCAGTGCAACCCAACTGTTTTATGAATTTTAGAGTACACAGATTTAGGGCCGATCCATTATCTATCATGACCCGTTTGATGGAAAAATCTTTAACCATGACAGCGATACGGAGTGGGAGATTATGATCGCTTTCTTTGGAGGGTACGTATGGTGGTCTAAAGGAGACCCCACAAGATGTAGACAAGTGTCTGACAAGGTTTTGGAATTCAGTGAGCTTGATGTCGCTGGGAATACGAGATTCTTGCAAAGCTTTATTGAGGATCTCTTGATAAGTGGGTGATGTGCAGAGAAGATCTAGGATGGAAATTTGAGCTGGGGTATTCCCTAGGTGTTCCAAAATGTTGTATTGGGTCCCAATAGATGGGGCGGGACTAGCACCTGCAACTGTTATCCTTCCTCTACGAGTGGTGATTGCGCATTGGTTATCGGCACCCTTGACATGGATGACATTGACAGAGGACTGGACTTGGGATATGCAGCCGATGAGATTATCGTAGTTGATATATGCATTTGTATAATATTTTCTATCGGCGTTTTCTGCTTGTTTACACTTTCCTTGATCAGAGGATTGAGTAGGATTGCCTGGGCCTGTGCTGGAAGTGTGTTTAGGGAATGCATTTTGATAAATTTGAAGGCCTGCGTTTGGCGAAGATTGGGCAGGAGAATCCACTTCGATCTCCTTGCGGTCAATGAGATCCTAGATATAGTATTTTAGCTTCATGCATTTGAGAGTGGTGTGTCCCTTAACACGATGGTATTCACAGTACTCATTATCTTTATACCAGGCTGGCTTAGGAGTTGAGTCATCAAATGGTTGTGTTTTAGGATATATGACTTGGTTAGCTTGGACCAGCTTGCGGAAGATGATGTCTATAGGTTCACCCAAAGGGGTAAACATGCGTTGTGGCACATTCGAAGCGCGAGGTCTTTGTTTTCCCTGCGGGACTGATATAGCATTTGTCTGATTCATAGGACCCTGATAGTTGTGTTGATACGATGTCCCTGGAGGGGGATAGATAGGCATTCCTTGAGGGCGCATATTTTGTTGGTAATTTGGTTGGGGATACACGGGATTTGGCTATTGATACATGGGAGGAGGTTGAGGGTACATTGGTGGTGCTTGCTAATAAGTCTAGGTAGGTGCATTAGGACTAGCTACCACAACTTGAACGTGTTTGGTGTTAGTGGCTCCATCTGTTACCACATTTTTGTTCTTGTTCCAGTATCATGATCGATCATTGTTATGTTTGTTAGGCTAGGATTCTTTGTAGTGCTTAATGGTACCTTCTTCTACGAGACCTCGTTCAAGGTCCATACCCTTGATTCTGATATCGTGATAAGTTTGTATATAGTTCATGCGCATGTGATAGGAAAGCTTACGATGAAGGTTGTTAATGAAGATTTTGATAAGATGTTGCTCTGGGGGTTGGTAAGACAACTTTGTAGTAAGCCCTTGCCAGCGCTAAAGATAATCAGCCAGGCTTTCTCCTCCATTACATAGGTCAAGGAGTGAGAGTTCATTTTCGACATTATGTGCGTATTGGGCCACAAAATTTTTAGATAATTATGTGAAAGTAGAGACTGTGCCGTAAGGGATTTTGTAGAACCATTCAAGAGCGGTGCCTCCCAAGCTTTTGGGAAATAGTCTCATGAGGAAGTTATCGGTATAGGCCACTTCTTGACAGGCCATGTAGAATTCTTTCACGTGACTCACATGATCACCCTTCCCCCGATATTTATCAAATTTTGGGGTCTCAAAGTGCTTAGGGAAGGGTATAGCAGTGACGGATCGATCAAATGGATAAGGAAATACCTCTTCAAACTTGAATGTTTTAGCTTTTGTCCCAGCTTTTAGCTCCTTGAGAGCATTCTTCATTTCTTCCCATTCATGATTGATTTGCGGGGGAGGATTGTTGATTGTGATTGCAGGGTTTCCTTGAACCTGATATGGATCGAATGGAAAAAATGGAGGATGTTGTGGGGGATATTATGGTGTTTGGTAGGGTGGTTGCTGGTCAACATATATGGGTTGTTGTGGTGGAAGTTATGGTTGAGTAGAATATTGTAGTGGAGGAGGTGTCGGCGCTTGATAAGATTGTTGCAACTGTTGGAAATATGCTTGTATTTGTTGTGGCATCGAATAGGTGGGATGAACTTATTGCACACCTATATAGGATGGAGGATAAGTGTTTTACAGCGGAATGCCCCCAGTGAGAATTTATTGCGGAGGGGGAATTGTTTGTGATGCAGCGAAAGATGACATGGCTATGTAGCTGACAGAATGAGTTTGTTGTTGTTGCATGGGTTGGATAAAAGGATTAGAAAACTGTTGCAGTGGTTGAGCCATGAAGGGATTTTCCCCCTGCGTTTGTGGTTGCGGCTACTGTGTAGTTTGGATAGTGGGTTGTGTAGCTGCGACGGGGTTGATTGGGTGTTGTTGCGCTTGAGATGTGAATAGATTAGTGATTTGCTGTTGTTGGATAGGTTTTTGTTGGTTAGGTTGTTGTTGTTTTTGCTGTTCGATAGGTTGTTGTTGGATAGGTTGTTGTTGCTGCTGTTGGATAGGTTGGATGGGAATTTGGGGTACGACGAAGGGATTCCTGGATGGTTGCAGTGTGGGGGGATTTGGGTTGAACAATGTTTGAGGTGGAACTGTTGGCATTCGTTGTGATTGTGTTGCTGGTGGAGCGGGAAAAGTGGACCCTTGCAAAAATAAGGGTTGGTTATAGGCATTGGTAGGTGGCATGCCTGTGGTGAAGAAAGGCAGAATAGGCATGGAGACTTGGGTGCTTTGATGTTGTGAACTGGTTGTAGCACTTTGAACGGGTTGAGTACGAATGGTGGTTTGTTGTGTGCTAACTGGTGGTGGTGGAAAGTTTGCAATGAATGTTGGGATTGCTTGCAAAAGAGGAGCGATTGTGTCTTACGGAGGTGCTTGCATAGTGATAGGGGGTATTGCTTGTGTTGTTGATGTGGCATCAAGAGGCGAGGCTCCCGAGGTAGGTGTGGGTGTCGTGTGCATAATGGAAGGTGGAATGGAGGGATGAACTACTTGCGCGAGAAAAGTTCCCACTTGTACGGATCATTGAAGTGGATCAAAAACTTCATTTCTAGTGGGATAAGGATGTTCCCCTGGAAGTGCCATAGGTCATGTGACAAGTGTGGGTATAATCCAAGGTGGAAGTTGAAGTCCTTGTTGTTGGATGTCTCAGAGTACCTAGTTGTTGTTGCATCCACTCATGGCGTTTACCATGTGGACAAGGGCTGGATGGTTGATAAATGTTTCCACGGTACTTAGAGTGGGAGTTTCATTAGTGTCTACCCAGATATGTTCAATTTGATCATTGGGTTGAGGTGCATAAGTGACCATGGTGTTGGTATTTTCAGTCGTAGGATTAGATGAGCTAGCAGCAAGATTAGGATCCATGTTCTTCCTCTTCTTAGTGGCTCGTGTGATAGGTGGCATGAAATGATTATCCTAAAGGAATATGAAATGCAAGATGTATGCAAGGATGCACCTAGGAAACTAAGGATGATGATACTAGGATTAGGATGTGCTTAAGATGATGGATGTGCTTCTACGGATTAAGGATGACTTGATGTATGCAAGGATCAAGGGTTGCTTTCCCTAGTGTAGGATCAACTGGATATGATTGCCTACCTAAGACAGACTTGTGGTCTTCAGCGGACGAGATTCTTTGCTAATGCGAACCAACCTTTTGATCAAGGTGACGAGGTTGCAAAAAGACAAAGGGGATTATCCTAAAACAATGCTTAGTTTAAGGACATTCAAGGATGGGGTTTGATTAAGATGTAGGTTTTTAGCAACTCAAAAAGGTATGCACTACCAAGTGAGGGGTGTGATCAAGGATGCTTTGGATGATGATTAGGATGATTCTAGGCTGATTAGGATTGATTTGATTAATGCAAGATCATGCTAGGATGAGTGTGTGATGTGTTCCTAAAGATGACAACCTAAGTGAGGTCCTAAAATTCAAGCTAAGTGAGCTTAAGAAGAGGAGGAACTTGTGTTTTTTGTGGTAAACTGACTAGTCATATTGTTCAACTCCAACAAAAGAATAATTTAGATGATATTTACCCATGAAACGAGCAACCTTGTTGTTGTAGATCACTTTTTCAAACTGTTCTCATTTATGAATTTCTTGTTTGACAGAATCGATAATGTGTTGGTACTTGGTAGCCTCTCGAGTTGTGTTTTTCTGTTCTCTTTGCACGGGTGGTAATGGATTTTTCACCTTCTTATGCTTCTTGGAATCATTCATGTCCTATAAGTAGATCTGATCTTGGATGAATAGTTGGAGGTTTTTAGGACATATCTCATAAAAAGACCAAATTTTTGCAAAAGGATGTTGTTTTGATAATCTGGAAAAGGCTTAATCTTGTTCTGATTTATCAATAGATTTGTTCCACGGAAAGAACCAATTTCAACACAATCAAACCAGAAAATAACAAGCATGTGTCTGAAAACAATTCGACAAGGGACAAAGAAACCTTGAAGGATATAAGCACGTGATAAATTTGAATGTTGGATACTGTCTGTGTCTTGGATTTGTCAATGTTCTTCAAGCATAAAATCTACCTAAGGAATTGGCATAGCATGAAAATACTTTCTCGTAAGCTTAGGCACACACACAAGAGCTAATCAGAATACGACCATCACCAAGCGTGCAATGGCTCCAGTCATGACGCTGTATTATCCAGTTCCAAGTGCTAAGGGTGGCACAAATGTACGAGTGATCTTGGGGAAGTTACTATCTTCCTTGCACAAGCATTATCACCTTTTGGGGGTGTTCCAGGTAGCTTCTAAGCCTAGAGTGTTTAGTATGGTTCTCCATTTGATTGTATCTTCTATGTCCACGCAAGCATGATTTAGGTGTATAGCCCCATAGAGCGTCTTGACAAAAGTGGTCACGTAAACATGATTGAGACTGCGAGGCCGCACTTAAGTTAGACGAGAGCCGAGTATAAGCTCAAATGCCAACTGACTCCTAAGGCTTTAACCCCAAAGAGTAAATTTGATTAATGTGAGTTTGAGTGGTGTGGCTTACACCTCATTCTCACGTAGGTCATTCCCGGGAGATTTTTTCCTCAACCGGAAGGCCCATCTAAAGGATTCATAGTAACCTGGATTGGCGAAAAAAAGGAGTCTGGATTTTTTATTTTTCCACAAGGGAAAAAGAGCATACTCTCCTATCCAGTATCGTTTTCTCCACAAACACGCAAGACACACTTTGTTCTTTCCAAAATATTTGTTTAACACTAAGTAAGTGTGTCTAGGTTTTTGATCTTCCCAAAAGGGAAGAGAGCATAATCTCCTAACACTCACTTAATATTAAACAAAAAAATCTAACTAGTTTAGGTGCCTAAAAAAATATTAATACAAACATGATCATTTGGTTGATGTAGATCTGAGGCAACCTGTAAGACAAATGTGAGTAGTTTTGAGTTTGTGTCTTTGACAAGCGGTGTTGCAAAACAATTAGTTAGTAGTTCTATGAATATTGATCTTTGACAAGTGTTATTAGCACAAGAACCACTTAACAATTGTTAGTACATGATAAATGCAACTTAGACAGAGTGCAGACGCCGGTTCAGGGTGCAGACGCTGATTCTGGTTTTTTTTTCTAAAAAAGACAAAAGGCAAAAAATTCTCCAAAAACACAGAAAAACCAGAAAAAGGTTATACCATTCGGAGACGCCGGTTTACAGAGCGCAAACACCGATGTAGGGCGCAGACGCTGATTTGTGAATCGCAGACGCTGGTTCATGAACCAGCATTTACGAAGACGCCAATGTACCTACAAACACGAAAATACAACAAATAAAGTCACTTTTCTTCTTCTTAGTCTTTAGTTAGATCAAATTTAGCCATTTCAGACTTTCCAAACATTAAAAAGCTAGTGTGTTTTTGAGAAGCCTTCAAGATTTGTTCACTTTTAATGAAATTTTAGCATTACGACACCTTGTGAAAATGAATCTTTGATAAAAAATAGAATGCTAAAACCTTAAAAGCTACGAAAAATACAGTGAATCTCAAAAACCAAAAAGTAGAGTTTGGAAAATCTAAAATTAATAATGTCAGGCGTAAACGACGGTTCAGGTCGCAGAAATTGGTTCAGCGCAGATGTCGAATGACAGTTCAATAAGAACTGACGTTTGCATAGACGCCTCTGTGTAAAATGTAGACGCTGATCCGTGTTCTGGGAAAAATTTGAAGAAAAACAAGACAAGAAGTTAGAAATTTTAGGGACATGGGTCCCACCGGGCGTGCCATAATGTAGTATGAGGAATTATTCAACTTGTTGGGAGCAAGCTTGAACATAAAATGTTAGCGGGTTAGCACATAAGATCAATTAGAAATCATATGAAAGAGCAAGCAAGCAACAAAGAACACCAAATAACATCAGATCAAGCTAAAAATAAGTAAACAAATGCACCCTATTTTACTCATTTTGATTTGCTTTTTTAGATAGGATGTAGGTGTGCTCTCTCAAACACACAAAATGCTATGGATCCCAATGCAATGCAAGATTGACAAAACAAGAAGAAAGATTCAAGAGCTAGTATGAAGAAGTAGTCTCAAATATTCTTCAAGATGATGATATTCTAAGCTAGTTATGAAAATGGTATGCATATACTATATAGAAACTAAGATTCATTTACCAATTTAAAACCTAGCATGTGATTTCTAAGTGACTTAAGCATGGAAAGCATAAAAACTAGAAACTAAGAACATTAGCATGAAAATAACTATGAATTCTAAAGCAATTCTAGCATAATAACAATGCACAATGAGA
>MU224028.1:1419658-1450407 GCA_018584345.1 Thuja plicata | reverse complement strand
TGCATTTTGGATCTTCATTGAGGGGAACTCGCTCATATTGGAGCAAATGTCGCGGTGAACTTTCAAACATGATCAACCAATTAGGATCCCCTACTCTCTTCTTCACATTGAGTGCAGCAGATACTAAATGGCCAAATTTACAACAATTGTTTACAAATGGCATGCCATGCAAACTATAGTCTAACAAAGAAGGCACAAATAACATAATCGATAACCCACATATTACATCCCTTTATTTGCATCAGTGTTTCACAATATTTCGTGAAGAAATAATAGACAAGTTCCTATGTGCACATGATTATAATTGGTATAGATATGAATGGAAACATCGAGGATCAGCACACATACATGGCTTCATTTGGATTCCTAATGCACCAAACAAGGACAAACTTGACTGGAAAAACCACACAGCTATAGAGCAAGAAAAGTTATTCTTTGATAAATATGTAAGTGCATGGAATCCTCGTAATCAATCTAAAAGAAAAAACACAAGACATCATTCATCACACGAAGATCCTTGCTTGTTGAATACAACAAAGATATTCTCTAGAAATACACTTGATGACTACAAAAACTTAATCAATTGCGTCCAAAGACACACAAAATGCACTGAAGCAACATGCCTACGTAAACATTTTCAATCTTTAGAATGTCGATACAAAGCTCCATGGCCTGAATGTGCTAGCTCATCCTTATCCTGTGATGACTCTGGGATAAAAAAATACACCCCAGCATGAAATGATGATATGTTAAATACACATAACCCAGAAATGATATCCATTTGGAGAGCTAATATGGATTGTCAACTAGTTGTTTCAAAAGAACTTGTTCTTAAATATATTGCCAAATATGCATCTAAGGCAGAAAGAAAATCAGAAAGCTGTGTAAATATGCTAACACACATATGTCAAAAACAAGCAGCAGAAGATCCAGCACTAACAATATATCACAAATTTATGGCTGAGATCATAGTGGATCGTGATATAGGTGCACAAGACACATGCCATATGCTACAAAAATTACCCCTGGTTGTTTGTAGCCGCTCATTTATGACTGTAAACGTTGGGAGAAAAATTCTCCATCGCATCCGAAGAAAACCATATGAAAATGCGATGCAGATGCACTATCTACACTCCTACGCACAATGACCTACTGAGATGGAACTGGTCACACTAATTGAATCTACTAGATCCTATTCATTTTCACCAAACTGCAAAGGGTGCAAGTGGAGATCCAGGAAACAAAAGGCAATTATCAATGTCTTTCCTCGATTCTATACTATACCAGATGAGGATTCTGAACAATTTGAAACATTTTGCTGGAGCGAGCTACTTCTATACAAGCATTTCCAAACCATTTCTATGGATATTTGTTTAACTAAAGATAACATTGTTGTAAATTGGAAGCAAATGAACATTCATAAATACCTTGTTTGGCATATTGACTACCTCAATTCTATAGAGGTTAACCATGAAGAGGTCGATGACATTGATAGTGATGATGGTATACAAAATACACTTCAAATGAATGAATGAATGGGAGTTGCTTTCACAAATGGACCTAGCTTCTAGTGAAAATCTAGATGTCATTGAAATGCTTGGTAGACGTGACTATGACAGTATGAACACATGGGACGAATGTGCTATACCTCCAAGTCTGCACAACACTACAGAACATTTTATAAACACAAACAAGGTGTCCCCACATGATGAACAATCCACATTTCAGGTGAATGATCCACCATTCCCACTATCTCCCAAACAGCAAGTAGCACTTACCATTATCAAAGAACATTATGCTAATTTCTATTACAATCAACCCTTGCACATGATCATAAAAGGAACAACGGGTATAGGTAAATATTACCTAATACACTGCATCAAACATACACTTTGGAAGCTAGTATAAAAAAAAACAAAACAATCCACTCCTTGTTGTTGCTCCTACAGGAATTGTTGCATTTAACATACATGCCTCAACTATACATACCACCCTTAAGATTCCAATACGAGAAATGCAACCACTAAAGGGCCAATCACTATTAGTGTTTCAAGAAGACATGAGACATGTGATATATCTCCTTGTTGATGAGATGAGCTTCATAGGACCAAAGTTGCTACTGAAAATGGATACTAGACTGCGTGAAGCTTTCCCCCATAAACAACACTTATGTTTCGACGGAACATCTATCATTCTTGTGGACGACTTGGCACAATTACCACTTGTAATGGATAAACCAATATATGCATCACACTCAAATGCTAAATTCCTATGGGAACAATTCACTACATTTGTTACATTGGAAACAATCTTTCGTCAACAGGGTGACACACAAACCCAATGTGACTTTCGTCAAATATTACAAAACATGCGTAATGTAGAACCAACAACACGAGATTGGCAATTACTAATGGGCCGCACAAACAAGTCACTATGTCTTGAAGAACAAAATATATTTAACCAAACAATGCACCTATATGCTACAAATGATTTAGTAAATGTACACAATAGAAAGATGTTGCAACTGCTAAATTTACCTGTTGCCCTTTGTATTGCAGTAAACACGCACATAAAACCAAAGAGTAACAATGATGTTGACCAACTACCAAAAGAGCTTTTGTTATGTAAAGGATAAAGAATAATGTTAACAACAAACCTATGGATTCAAACAAGACTTGTCAATTGATCTCTTGGTGAAGTGCTACATATTGTGTGCACAATTGGCACTAAACCCCCAGATTCACCACTCTACGTAGATGTTAGATTCGATAATTACACTGGACCACCGTGGGACCAAAGTGATCCAAAAAGTATACCTATTCAACCTGTATCCCTAGGGAACCATAGGCAAATACCCCTTTCCATGGCATGGGCAATCACAATGCATAAATCGCAGGGATTAACACTCCCCAAAGCAACAATTGATATCGGTAGAATAGAATGACATGGATTGACATTTACAGCCATATCAAGAGTTAAAACAATAAACGACCTTCGTATACAACCACCATTCTCCTTCGACCAATATTCAAGAATGAAAAATAATCCATACACAATTATCAGGAAAAAGGAAGAGTCCCGACTCCAGCAACTATCAATATAATGAGAACGGGTAGACAATGCCTTTTTACCCTTTGCAATATATGTTTTCCTTATCATGCTACATATACTGTTGCTTATAAAAGATACCTCACTTACTGTTTCAACCTGTAAGAATCAAATCAAAAGCTGCACAAAAAATCATACAGATCCATACACAATTATCAAGAAAATGAAAAGTCCCAACTCCAGCGACTATCAAAATAATGAGAATAGGTCCACAATGCCCTCTTTCCCTTTGCAATACATTTTTCCCTTAGCGCACTGCATATACTGTTACTTATAAAAGATCACTAACTTGATGTTTCAACCTGTAGGAATCAAAAAAGAATGGAGACAAAAAAGAATAGCAACAACAATATGAAGTGTGTTATAAAGAATCATACATATAGTTCCTTTATATGTAAATGCTTCAAAGTTTATGGTTTCACAACTGTTACTATCAAAGACAAGCAAAGACATAAATGATCAATGTTATGTAATACGAAAGTGTATCACGTATCCAGTATTTTGTATGTAAATACTTTAAATATTATGTTTTCAAATGCACTACCAATAACTTACAACTGCTCTCCTATCAGCGTACAAGGAGGTGCAAGTGCTAGTTTATATCTGCCACGGACCAATTGATATCAGATTCGACAAAATCTAAATTTGAGTGCATAGACATTTTTTATTTATATATTTTCCAATAATAATGCACGCTGGACAGACAGTGGTCAAATTTGCCGCCGCCTCCAAATACAATGAGGCTTTCTAAATTAGACTTATCCACTGCATATATATATTATAATACCTACTTTTCTTGGACGCAAAGAAAGCGAACTTCGTGGACTTTGACCGCACTCTGCAAATCCCCCCTTTTTAAGTTCACATTCTCCTCCTCTCACAATGACAATCGCGAGGAAAAGCGATGGAGAGGACGCCTGTGACTCTGCGCAATTTTGAGGAATCCGACGTGGAGGATTTCATAGAGTGGGGTAGGGACGAGGAGGTGTACCGTTTCTCCAGTCGTGAGACCTTCAAATCCAGAAAAGAGGTGGAAAAGTACATAAAGAAAGAAGGCGTGGAGAACCCGTGGTGGAAGGCCATTTGCGTGGAGGGCAGAGCAGTGGGCGCCATTAATCTCAGACGAGGCCTCGGCGATTCCGCGTGCAGGGCGGAGATTGGATACTGCTTGGCGCGCAGGTGGTGGGGGAAGGGAGTGGCCACCGAAGCCGTGAAGCTGTGTGTGTCCAGGGCTTTCACTGACATGCCTGGTTTGGAGCGAATCGAAGGACTGGTGGAGCCGGAAAACGTGGCTTCTCAGAGAGTGTTGGAGAAGGCTGGATTTGTCAAGGAAGGGCTGCTCTGCAAATATTTTACCTTCAAGGGTAAAACCAGGGACTTTTATAGCTACAGCTTTCTTTCTCAGGATGTGTTTAAATGATGCCTTGTCACTCTGCAGTCCATCCAGCAGCACATCATATCAATTCACCTTTCTTTCTAATATAATATAATATGTATTTCTATTCCAATATGGTGAAATATTTATGTTATTATTAAAATTGAGTTAATAAGATGCAATGAGTGTTAAGTGTTCCATTTATTCTTATGAGAGATGGGTTTTGTGAATCACTATTCTTGAAACATGGATCAATGAGTTTGACTCAAAAAACTACACACTTGAATCCTCTAACAATATCACAACAAATGTATTAACTTTTTTCAATCAGTAATAGTTATTGTTATTATTTTTAGTTTTTTTTTTTTTTTTTACATTAATGTTTCAGATCATATTCTGATTTAATATTACCATGATAAAAAGCCCATGGAGAAGGAAAATGATGGAACATAGAGGGTGATCCAAAACATTGATGCAAAAAATTATATAAGATCAAAATCAAAAGTAGCAACAATAATAAAATCGGTCAAACTATTATGATTCTATAATCTCATTGGTTCATTTGTTAGTGACTACAATGAGGTTTTCTAAATGAGTTAATAAGATGTATTATTTTTTTACAATCTATAATAGTTATTGTTGTTATTTCTGATTTAAATTAAATATACATATTTTTACATTAGCTTTGAATCATATTTGAGAAGATCAAAGAATGTGATAGGAAACATTGATACAAAAAACTATGTGCAATCAAAATCAAAAGCAACAATAATTAAAATTTAGTCAAACTATTATGATTCTATCATCTGATTCGTTCATTTTTTATCTACGAGTAAATCCTAGTAAATGCGTTAGTATTTATGTATATGATAGAAACAAATAAAGTGAGGTGATCTTCACAAATATAGAGTATTTTTAAATTTGAAGAAAAAAAAAGTATTTAGACTTCAAAATTTAGAAAAGAAGTTCTAGTTAAATACATATAATGTTCGTTAAATATAATAAAGGAAATAGTCAAAGCTAAGTCTAAAATGATCCCTAAACATGTTTTAGGGACACCAAAGCAAGATCAAAATGTAACATCAAAGGTATGCAATTTATAACAGTACACTAGATAGATAAGTAGAAGATGTTTTGAATAGCATGTTAAATTATGATAATGTTATCAAGATTCTGTGTAGTTTTTTAGTCAAATCATTGACCCATGTTTCGTGAGTAGTGGTTCATAAGAACTCGTCTCTCAAGAGAATGAATGGTACACTTAGCACTCATTGCATCTAGGTCATGCTCATAGAGGTTAAACATTGAACCTTCCTTGGAGGTCACCTATTCCAGAAGCACTACAACTCAAGTGTGCTTAACCATGGATTTTTCCCCAAGGGTGAGCCAATTTGGCTTGCTAACCCATTCGCAAAATCTTTAGCAAGTGTTGTGCCTTATGAACCATTCATTATGGAGCCCCTTTAGTTCTCAATTGATAATTAGGAGATATTTTCTACAGCAAGTCATATTACACTAAATAGACAAACAAACTTGGTTACCTTCTTCATCCAAGTTTATCCATTATATTTCTATTCTAGATAACAGGTTTCATGTTTAATGTCTTATTTTAATTTTGATGTGTAGCATTGCATATGATTACTAATACCTCTATATAAGGATGCAATACGATTCTTAATGTCTAGGTAGGATTTTGAGGATACTTCTTTGTGCAACTTCAATTACTCTTACTCAAATCAATGCTTCTAAATTGTGTAATGCATCTAAGATAAGCACAAACATGTCTAAATGTAAGGAGAGTTTTGAATAATGTGCTATAAGAGATTTTTGTATTCAACAATGTCAAATAAGAGGTAAAAACACTCAAGATGGGAAAACAAGTTGATTAAACCCTTAATATGAGTAGAATGGCTTGCTACAAGCTTGGGAAGGGAGTTTAGGCTATTGATTATGAACAGAACTACCAATAGAATTTGTGTTTGTAAGGAAATTCAAATAAAATTAATAACATGACTTGCATGAGGGGGGAATATCCAACAAAGTGTGATCAACAACCAACCAAATTACACACTTAAAATATTTTCCATTGGCAATCGTTGGTGTGCTACCAAGTAGTGTCCACTACATAGCTTCCATATCTTACAATTATCATAATCTAAAGGATTTTGTCATCAGGTTTTAACTTTAAGGTAATGATGAAATAGAATTAAAAATCTTCATTGCTCAAAACACATCTAACATAGGGCATAGTGATCAATGTGAATTGGATAGTCTAAATATTAGCACCTAAAATTTAGGTTGTCACTCTTACCCATGTCCTTTTGCAACTACTTAAGTGCAATTTTTGCTAAAATTTAAGCATCTGAAGTGTTCCCATGCAATTTTTCAATTATGAAAAATAAAAAAAATTACAATCTTTCCCTACTTTAGTGTAGCAGCTAATTCTTAAAAATTAAAAATAAGCTTTGAAAAAAGGGAGGCTAAAAATAAGCAGCAACTGCTTACATTTAAAAATGACATATGACTCCACAAATCATTTTCCCTCTTTTTTATTTGCATCCTATCTATTCTCTAACTTTTATCTATAATTTTTATTATTAGAATTTTATTAAAACATACTATTTATGATCACTACTAAAAAATAAGAAGCAAAATTTAATCATGGGGCCACTAGCTCCACAAATTGTTACTAAACATTTTGAGCAGTCGGTACTAGCCAATATAAGCTTAGGAGTCGCATGGGGAATTGCCCTTAGCTTAGGTTTTTATGAGATAGGAATGAAAAAATGACAAATTATGGAAGTGAGACCTAAAATTTTAGGCTCTAAGACAAGATCAAAATAGATACATAAATGACTCCAATTGCCCACAAAAAGGTCAATGAGAGTCAAGACTACTGGAATGGGATAACCGGGAGCCCATAGAAGGACTTGGAAAAGAACACACTAGACAAAGTGGGGCCAATTTGGGTGTTAGAACAACCAACCAAATGGTATGAAATTTGTATTGGAAAACTAAGGTAGGCAATTGCAAATGCCATCGTTTGTTTAATGTAGGATCCATAGGCAAAGGGGGAGAGAGCCAATAATATTTGTGTCATCGTTTATAATTCCAAGAAATTGTGTTTAGACCCCACTTCCAATGTTTCCTCAAAAGCCTAGAAGAATGGATGTCAATCTTGTGAACCATATCAATCAAATTACCCCCACGACTATAGCAAAAGTTTCACAACCATGATTAGCAATGTCAAAGTTGACTTTAGCTTTATTCTATTTCAAGAGACTCGTTGTTAGGCTTTGAAGAAGAGGTCTCGTAAAATTCAAACTCATTTCTTGTGAAATCTAATGACACACACCTATGATATCATTGCTAAAGGAAAATCTTAATCTTGCAAAATGGGGGGACAACTAGATATTTTGTTAGTTGATAAAAAGTCTACAACAAAATAAAGAATCAAAGACTTCACGACTTTCCAAGCTCTCCAAATACTTTGTACCTCTCCAAATTCTTTGTATCACAAAAGTTTCTTGAATAGGGGAGCAGGCCCAGTAGTTGAGCACCCTAACTTCGTGCTTCTCAAAATCCTACGTAAAACTTTCAAATCCCTCCCAATTTTTTTTATAGTAGCTTACTTGGCAAGTCCTCTGCTTATAACTAAGGTTTCAGGGCCACATCATCAAATATGATGCAACATCAATATGTTTTTTGTCAAGTGTCCAAAACAGCCCAAAAAAAAATTAAACGAATGATCGTGCAAAAGGGGCACCCATACTTGTGCAATTGATGTGGCATCACATCATTGTTTTTTTTTACAAGTATGAGTACATTTCATTCAACTATGAGTAGTCATCATAGAAATACCAACTTTAAAGTCACAACTATTGGTATAATAGTATCCAAAAAAAGTAGATATTAAATCAACAAAAATAGATATTAAATCAATAAATATTAATATTAAACCAATAACTCTTATCACAACTATTGGAATGCGTCATGGGTCATCTCCCCTACGCACCACATTCCTCATGGTGAGAAGAGTTTGGCCCTTGTCGACGACTTCTCAAAGAAAGAAGACTTGTTAGAGTTTGGCATTGCCCCTTTTAAATTTCACATTCTCCTCCTCTGTCGACGACAATTATTACTGCGATGCAGAGGCCGCCTGTGATACTGCGTAATTTTGAGGAATCCGATGTGGACGATTTCATGGAGTGGGCGACGGACGAGGAGGTCTATCGCTTCTCCCTGCGAGAGACCTTCAAATCGAGGGAAGAGGCGGAAAATTACATAAAAAATGAAGGAATAGGGCACCCATGGCGGAAGGCCATTTGCGTGGAGGGCAGGGCAGTGGGCGCCATTTTCCTCAAAAGAGGGCTCGGCGATTCCTCCTGCAGGGCGGAGATTGGGTACGGTTTGGCGCGCAGGTGGTGGGGGAAGGGCGTGGCCACTGAAACCGTGAAGTTGTGTGTGTCCAGGGCTTTCGCTGACATGCCTGGTCTGGAGCGCATTCAAGGGCTGGTGCTGGTGGAAAATGTGGCGTCTCAGAGAGTGTTGGAGAAGGCTGGATTTGTCAAGGAAGGGCTGCTCTGCAAATACTTTACCTTCAGGGGAAGAACTAGGGACCTTTATTGTTACGGCTTTCTTTCTCAAGATTTGCCCCTATTTGTTTAAATCAGGGTTTGTGGCTGTGCAGTCCACAAAGCAGCACGTTGTGTCAATTAACTCTGTTTTTTTTTTCTCACATCAAATTGGAATCCAATGTCACGGAAATATTTTGTATGATTTATAAAAAATCAGTAGTTGATGGTTTCATGTTCAATGTCTTTTTAACAATATTATATCTTTGAGGCAACTATTTGTAAACCGGATGATGAAAACGGACGGAGGTTTGTTTTTGTTAACGCCCTGTATACGTTTCTCTGCAATCCTAGCTGACTTTTTTCTGTGAACTTTTGGCGGGATTTCTGCATTCTAAGCCATCATGCGCCTTAAGAATGCGGCCTGATCTGTGGGAGAGTCTGTTAGCGCTGATTCGGGGGAGAAAATGGAGGATCTAGAGCCAAACAACACTGAAAACGCGGCCGTGGATAAGAAGCTTGCAAAGAGCCCTGATTCGCCCGTGGAGAAAGACAATATGCCGAATGCTAAGGCGTCCATGGAAAAAGAAGCTGCTTCTCTGGGTGCCAATCAAGATGAACCAATGCAAGAAGAACAAGCATGTAAAACCTTAAAAATTCAGCTTCTGGTGATGTTGCTGAGGTTATCATAGAATGCCAAACTAGAACTGTATATGGGCTCGGTTGAATTGGGAGTGTCGAGGGTGAGAAATTGAGGTTATGGGAGGGCTTGGAAAAGGGTTTGTGTCTTGTATGTCTAAATTTGTTGATCATGCTCAGTCTGTTTTGCAATTTGGAACTTGGGTTATTTGCAGGCAAATTTGTTATTTGCGGGCTTGGAATTTCAATTTTCATTCTGAAGGTCCATCGCGTTCCCACTATCCCATATGGGTTGAACTGTCTTTCCTCAACTTGGCCTTCAGACCATTTTTTAAGGATACTGTGGCACAGTTGGGCAGGGTAATATGGTATTAACATAATTCCCATAAGTTTTCCAGTATAAGGGTTCATCCAAGGGTACAAGGGTATGTGTGGAAGTAGACCTTAACAAACCTCTACTAATAAATGTTAGACTCATTGGCCCAGGTTTTGAGCTGGATCGGCCATTGGTTTACCCAGGTTTTGAGCTGGATCAGCCATTGGTTTACTTGAATAAGCCAAATGCTTGTTTTTATTGTAGAAAAGACGATTGTAGAAAAGAGGGTCATCTGATCAACCATTGTTTTCGTGAATGCCCTATTAGGAGGAGTAAATTACCATAGCCACCTCTAAATTCTACCCCGTCCCATGGTTATGTTTCATGTCTTCTCCTATTACAGGTCATTCTTCTCCTTCTGCCATTAAGACTACATTCCTCCCAACCTCCATGCCTGGTTGTCTTCCTAGTCTTCTGAGGAACCTACCCCTTCTTGTGAAGATGGAAAGAAGATGGATGGAGAATGGTAAGGAAGATGAAAGAGCCACTGTCTCCTCTCGCTCTTTGACTCATTCCCAACCTCGAGGTCACCCACTTTCTCCATCTCCCTCCTCACCTAAAACACGTGATGTTTCTCTTTCCCTGTCATTCATCCCCTCAACCTCATATTTGTAATTTCACTCCCCCTTCTTCCTCTCGCCAACACTCAAGATATCCTATAGTTAAAGACTGTGAGGCCTAAGATTCTGAACTGAATCTAGATTTTAGTTTCAGCGTGTTGTCTCAAGATGATGTTTCTTCTCAAGATCATCTTGAATTATAAAAATTTGTCTTGGAATGTTTGCGGGATTTCTCTCCCTCCTCGCAAGTACAAGGTGAATGAGATAGTTCCTGAAATGGAAACATGATGTGCTTTTCCTTCAAGAAGTAAACTTAGCAGCATTAAGTTAGAGCTTTCTTTAAGTAATGTCTGGAAAGATGCTGCCCTTTGGCATACAATTCATCGTGATGGCATAGGTGGGGCTGTTATCGGGTTAGCTCCTTGGGTTGCCAAGTATGTTATTGATAAAGGTGAGGATCCTTCTCACAGCTGTGTTTGGGTCTTCGCCTTTATCAATAATCAGCTTATAGGATTTTGTTCTATTTATGCTTCCAACTTTGCTAAAGAATGTATCGAGTTGTGGAATTGGATGGTTGATAACCTTCTTTCTGTAGATTGGGTTTTGGGGGAAGATTTTAATATGGTTGAGCACTTTGTTGATCGTAGTTGGTCTAAACAATTTAATCTCATTTGTGAAGAATTTAATAGCTGGTTATTATGTCGAAACTCTTTGGGAGTAGTTGATCCTATTAAAAATAAAAACTCATGCCAATCCAACAAATGGTTTACTTGGTCAAATTGTAGAACGAGTGAGGACAGGAAATTGAGTAGACTGGATATATTTTATAAATCCCCAATGTTGCCTTTGGTTTATGATTCGGTGGGGATGTGTGTTCAGGTGGACTTATCTTCTACTCTTTCTGACCATTATCCCATTGTTTGTGCCATAAATTTGTCCCAAACCTCAGATACTAACAATTCTTGACCCTTCAAGCTCAATGTTTCACATTTAAAGAATCTTGCTTGCATAGCAGCTCTTTTGAATTTATTGAATTCTCTTCCTAAACATGTGGAAGGGGAATCTTGGATTGAATGGTGGTGTAATGTCATTTCTCAGTGCACTAATTTTTTACGTTCCTTCGGTGAAAAGATGGCATGGCAACGTAGGCGTAAGGAAATATCCCTTCAAGGCAAACTTGTTCGGGCTTGGAAGCTTCTTAATGACAACCCTAGTAACATTAACATTCAATCTCCTATTGCTGCCACATAAGATAAATTACGCAAAACAGATAACTATACAGGACAAGGGGCTAAAATCAGACCAAGACTCCATTGGATCAAAGAAGGCAATAAAGGCACTAAATATTTTTCCAATTATCTCAACTACAAACATAGAAAAGAATGAATTGATATAATAACGGATGGATTTGATGTCCTAAAGTCCAATCCTTCTGATATTTGTAATGTATTTAAACGATTCTATAAAAATCTAAGATGATCATTGGCAGGATATTCAATAAGCTCTAGAAGATACTATCAAAGATTTTATTCCCAACTGTATAGATTCTAAGTGCAACCATTATCTTGATAGAATGTTAACTTTACATGAGTTGGAAAATGCTCTTTTTTCAATGGCCCCTTACAAAAGTTCGGGCAGCGATGGACTTCCTATGAAATTCTATCAAGCCATGTGGCAACACATTAAGGAGGACTTCTATTATTTGTACTTGGAGACTATTAAGAAAGGATCATTGGGTCCTACTACTAATGGCGGCATAATCAAATTTATTCCCAAAGGAAAAAAGAAAGACACCATCTCCAGTTGGCATCCTATCACTTTGCTTAATACCTCTTACAAAATCATAGCAAAAGCTTTGGCTATTAGGATCAAACTGGTTGTACAAGGAATTGTTAGAACAGAGTAGATAGGATTCGTTGCTTGCAGATACATCCTTGAGAATCTCATGATGGCAAGAGAGACTTGTGAATGGGCTCAACAAACAGACCAAAATATTATTTTGATCAAACTAGATTTTGATAAAGCCTATGATAGAATTTGTTGGAGTTTCATTCTCAAAATGCTTCAATGGCTGGGCTTTGGACCTAAGTTTCAAGCTCATGTTCAAATGTTGTTCCAAGAAGCTAATGCTCAAATTATCATCAATAATATGATGATAGATTCATTCCCTTTCCAATGATCTCTACGGCAGGGTTGTCCTTTATCTCCATACTTTTATGCTCTAGTATGCTAATAACATGAAATTGATCTCAAGAGTCTCTATTCCATGTGATGTTGTCGTTAATTCGCACTATGTTGATGACAATTTTTTATTTTTACAAAATTCTGAAAAAGATATATCCAATATATTGGATATTTTGGAGTTGTACTGTTTCGTTTCAGGATCCAAACTTTCTCATGACAAAACTGAATTCTTGATGGTTCAATCTGGACCGATTCCTCATTGGATTCCTAGACAATGGAAACAAATCAAACATGGAGAAATTATGAGGTACCTTGGTATACCTTTTGGTATTGGGGTCTCTCTCTGATATGTGGAATTGGTCCCTTGATAGGGTAAGGAATATGTTGGCAAGTGATCCTTTTGATGATATGAATCACTTTTTGGTTGTCATTTATGGCAACATATCTGGCCTATTGATCGATTGATTTGAAGTTAAGTTTTGATGATTCAGTTCTAAAATCGACTAAGTACAGAAGCAGAAATACAGAGGTATTTTAAGTATCGAAGATCGAGATAGATGAGTTATGGCGAGCGAGCTTAGAGGAAGATACTATGGGGTATGTATGACCTACATCTAAGATCGATTTGATTTTGGTGATGATTACAGAGAGTTAGAGAGATTTGAAGACAGACGACTGTAGTAGAACAGATATACAAAGCAGTTGAATTGTAGCAATGATTTGGGGAGTATGGTGTGGACTCTTGGCAAGCTAAGTTGGATTATGGTTGTGGATAATCTATATTTTGATTATGTAAGAGCGTCCACTATGTATTTAATATTTACTTTATTAAATCTATTTTGTATTGAGAGCCGACTATGTAATATTTGGTTAAGAGAGCCGACTTGGTAAAGATAAAGATATATATATGAAGACTTTTTGTAGATCAAACTATATAAAAATAATATAAGAGTGATGGATATATCATACGAATAGCAGAGCAGAGGATGACAAAGATCATTGCAGAACTATGACTGGAACTATCTAAACATTGAAGATGCTTGTTTTGTTCATTACTGAGAACACTTTGTAACATAAGTATTATTGTAAGAGTTGTAAGCTCGATCAGTTGGTCCCTAACAGGGTGTTGTATACCTTTAACAGGGTTGTATTCCTCTAACAAGGAATTGTACTATGTAATATTCAACTCCTAACACGGATAGGTCTCCTAACAGGGACATTATACTTTAGTTCATGCTTGTGGGTACCATCCCCACTGGGGTTTTCCTTTGGCTAGGGTTTCCTCGACAAAAAATAATGGTGTTATGAGTTCTGTGTTATTTTCTTATGTTCTTTTGATTACAATATTCTTATGGTTTATGCGGAATTGGTTTAAAGTTTATTTTAAGTGTTGTAATACTGATTCACCCCCCTCTCAGTATTACTTAATCCTAACAATTGGTATTAGAGCTTTTGGCCCTTGGAGAGAAAGCCTAACAACTTAAGGGAGATCATATTGGATTCATATAATTTGCAAGAGAACTTTGAAGCTGCACTTGAAGACCTTGATAAAGAAAAAGCAGAAAATGGTGACTTGAGATTCAAATTAAGGAGAGCTAGGGATTCATCAAGAAACTGAAAGACCAGCTTGAAATTTCCATAAATCAGAGACAAGACCTTGTGGTTCAGATAAAGGAAGATTCAGATAATGATAATTTAGATCAGATAAAAAAACTTGAATAAGAGAATGACACTTTGAAACTTGAGAATGAAGCAATGGCTAAAGAGATTCAATAGGAAAAAGATGCTAAAAACAAGATTGAAGAAGCTTTGAAAAATGCAAATGTTTTGATGGAACAAATGAAGAATGAGGCTGACCATTACTAGAACAAGTATCTAGAATTGGAGAAATGCAATCAAATCATAAAGGGTGAGCTTGTTGAGACAAAGAAACACATTGAGAAACTTCACATGAGCAGTGACTTGATCGATGAACAAAGAGACAGACAGAAACCTAAAGGATATATGACTGGTATTGGCTTCAATGAAGCTGAATGTTCCAAGAACCAGGAAGAGAAACAAGATGTGAAGATTGATACAGAAAAAACTACTCTTGAAGAACCTAAAGAGCAGATCAGACCTTTTAGAGGTAGATGTTTTCGTTGTAACAAGTTTGGACACATGAAAAGAGATTGCAAAGGTAATGCCCCTTTTAAAACTTTTTCTAGTTATTGTTTTAACTGTAATGCATATGGGCACAAGAAAGAAGAATGCAGGAAACTCAATTAATCTGGATATAGACAAGACAATAGAGGAGAACCTATAGTGAAACCTACATGTTACAAATGCAATAACATTGGACACATTGTGAAGTATTGTAAGCTACAAGTAAATCAGGACAAAAGACCTCCTATATGTTACAAATACAAAAATCCAGGACATATAGCGAAGTTTTGCAGGTACAATGGAGTGAACAACAAAAGAGTACCACCTCCTAGGAACACAAAGAAGAATGACAATGATACTGGTAAAAGTATTGCAGAACTAAAGATTGATTTTGACAGTTGTTTCAAGAAAGCAGAAGATAACAGCAGTAGTAAGATATGGAAAATCAAAGAGACAAGTGAGAAATTGGTTTAGGGAGAGACAATAGATGCTATTGGATCTTTGACTGATGATAAAAAGAAGAATCAACCTGAATGGTCGAGCATGGCCTTAGGGGGAGCATTGATGAAGATATCAGAATATATCCTGCCCCTGATTTTGTGGAGTGAGCTCTAGCGAGCTTAGGTATGATATTGGCCGACATCATGGAAATTATATCTAAGAGCGCAACTGTTGGAATTAATGGGAAGTGTGTACTGAGAGGAGAGAGGTGAATCAATACCTCTAAAACTTTTGTATCCTTTAATCAGTTAACCTTTGTGTAATCAATTGTATATCCATTCATCTTATCTATACTATCTTGATGTGAGTTATATCAATTCATAAGGTTAACATACATGTGAAAATTCATAGAAACATTCATGAAAGTAATTGACACATAACACATGATATGATATCGTAGAAAACTCCTGTTAGGAAGTAAAAACTGGGGTGGGGATGGCACCCACAAAATCTTCACTATCTGCAGATTGGAAGGGAACGGTTAAGGCTTACAATTTGATCACTTCTGATGATCTACCCGGTTAAGAGTATATGTGGAGACCTATTAAAGTCTACTCGGTTAAGAGCTTTAGCAACACTATTGAGTGTGCACTCGGTTAAGAGATTTGTAGTTGGACTGTTAAATCCACCTTCCTTGAAAGGTTTTTTACACTTTGCTCCACTTATTAGAATGATAGAAAATTACAATTTGACCTGGAATGCAATCTCCTATTGCTGATACAGATCCATTTAAGTTTACATGAATAATATTATCACCTAATGTGATTGAGTAATACCTCTGATTCTCAGTAGCCTCTGTTCTTGGTTCTTGCTAACCAAATTCACCTTTTGTTGTTCTGGTTCTTGAAACTTTCAATCTGATCCATAGATGTGCTCGTAGGCTTCATTCATCCTCTCTTCCATATTCACACATGTATAATGAATGATTGCATCATCTATTTATAAGATGGATTGAAATCATCAAGTTTCACGAAAAACAATATTAACTCTAAGACCAAGTTTACAACTTTACCTTGATCTCCTAGTCTATGTGTTTTAAATCAATTAGACTAATTAAAGCACTTACATTCATGTGTATTGTCCCTAAAGAAATGGTTTTAAAAACAAATCAAGATTCTATAAATAGAATAAGACTGTTTTATCCGATGTGGAAGTCAGAACCACTTTTTGCGGGTTGCAACTGACTCTCAATTTCTGACGATCGGTTATGCTCTGAAATCAGTTGACTGTCTTTCGGTTTTGTTCTCTCAATTTTCTCTTTAACTGTCTCTTCAGTTTGTACTATATCCTGCACATCGGGTTCCTCTTTATCCTTCTGACTTTGAATTTTTGGTGTACACACAAAGTTGTGTCATCGGTTCTCTCTGTATTTAGTCATCTTCGGTGATCTCTTTATATCTGATTTTCAATTTTCTCTGTCCTGTCTTTCGGTGTATGCTTACCGAAGTGTTGTTGGCATACAAATGGCAAATTAATGTCATCAATCTCCCCCTTTGACATTAGTATCAAAAATTGATATGTGCAAAATACTAACAAAATGTTAAGTATGTACAACATATATAATCCTTAGTCATTTAATGACTCCCCCTATGTATATGTCGGTATATCATTATTTTTGGTAGTACTGTATAGTGCCTGCCTATCTGTACATATCATTTTCCCATATGAATATACATATACATATCATTTTCCCCCTTTTTTGATATTAAGGGAAAAGGTCTATACCTTATAGCTTATAAAAAATGTGGGAGTGTGAAGACTTCATGTCTTCCATCATTTTCTCCCATTGTTCCTTTAAGTTCTCTAGAGCCATGTGCTCGAGTGTGATCTTGGAGTGCATATCATAGATGTGTATGCTACAGACATCTCGGGGGTTGCTATCACTTGCCTTGCTGAACTGATGTGTTGTTGAAGCAGCTTAAGGTTCGGCAGAAGTTGACCTTGGAGCTCGGTGACTTCTTCCCTGAAGTGTGTCTCTGCTTCCCACAGTTCTTGCCTTAACCTTTTGATCTCAATGATTTTGTCATAATGCAGCTTTAGTGCATTGTCTCCATCGGTGGTTAAGCTATTAGCACTGTTAGCTAGATTTGTATCCAACTTTGCTATGTTGTCACTATTCTCTTTAGTGAACTTTGCCAATGTGCTTAGTTGTTGTATCAAGGAAATAGCTTCAGTTATAATTGGATCTAATTCAGTAATGAATTTTAATAGCTTTACCTTGTTGACTACCACTTCTTAGCTAATGTTCTCAATTAGTTTCTGGTAGTACTTCTGCTATGCTCTCTCTTTAATTGCCTTCTATGCATCAATATTTTGTGTTGTAATTTCTTCGGTGAGAGTGGCTAATTGATCAAGAATTGTCTTATTCTGATCAATATCAACATCGGGAACAATCTGGTGCAAGATGTCCCTAGTTGTTTCCAGTACCATTGAGTCTCGGTGTTGTTTCCTCAACTTCTCCTGTAATGCCTTCCTTTGGCATCTTTCACCATATTCTTTCAATGCTTCATAATCTAGTGTAGTTGGGTCACATTTTGGTATCTCAATGATTTCATCCAAAGTGGCGTCCAACTTATTCTTCTTAGATTTCTTCTTCTTCTTTTGTGTTGTACTTGAATATAAAACCATTGCCATTTTCTCAGCTTTGTCAGTTGTGCTTGATGAAGTTAATTGTTGTGCTTCTTTTTGCTACTTTGAATTGGTTTTAGCTTGTCGAGTGTCTGTAGATTTCTCTACATTAACCTTCACATTGTCGGTAGCAACTTTGTCAGTTTCCTCAGGAGTGCCATCTTTAGGTTTATCTCCTTCATCGGTGTCCTTATGTGCTTCATCTGTCTTTGCTTGTGCATCCTTCTCTGTTGTGTTTGCATCTGCCTGTTTTGAATCTCCTCTTGTAACCTTATCAATATCGGTTACTGTGTGAGTGTCTCTGATGTCCTTCTGATCATCGGTGTTGTCTTTCTTTTCCTCTTCCCCTGCATCTTCGGGAGTATTTTTTCCAGGTGATTTATCTTTTTCTTGAAGAATATTGATAGCTTGTATCAATATTGGCATGTTGCCTGGTATATTCACCTGTGCATTATCAATTCTAGTGTCATGTTCATCAGTTGTGTCCTTTGTAGCATTGACATCTTCATCTTTATTTACTTCTTCTGGTGGGTCATCTGTTATGTCAATGATAGTATTATCCACAATGTTATCCCTTGTGGTGTCAGGCCATGTTTCATCTGCAACATCCATTTTGTTGACGGCTGTGTCTTGTTCTTCCTTGTCTAACTCAACAGATGTACCATCTTTTGTATCTTTTATTAAGATCTGTTCTTGAGTTTCCTTATCAACATCTTTCTGTTGTAGGTCTTTGTCGGGGCTTTCTTCCTTAGTAGGTTTGTTTAGAATTTACACCATTTCTTGTGGCTTTCTTGTTCAATCTCTATAAGATTCCCTTCAAGAAATTTGTAGGCTCTCAACTTCGGTGAGAATTCATTTTTGTGATTCTCCATCATCTCATCTATTTCTTCCTTCTTGGATTCAGAAGGCATGAGAGTAACAAGTACTCTTTCTCTTATTTCCTTCTCACTCTTCAAAGAAAATGTCCATCTAGAGTATAGTCTTTCCAAGAGTTCCCTTGGTACATTATTTCTTTCAAACTAAATCGGTACATATTTGAACTTGTACATCTTTGCTATGATGTCATCTTCAACTTTGTTCTGATATTCTAGATCTAGTTTCAACCATCTTCTAATCTTAGAATCTGTATTAGATCCTGAATTTGCAATAGATTTGCATATGTCATCAATGCTTTCTGGAGCTTTAACCTTCACATTTTTTGCCTCTACAACTTCATCTTGCTTGGTGTCTTCAATATCTTCTCGAGTTCTGATGAGCTTCCTTATTCTTTTGTTTGGCCCTCTTTTCGGTGTGGTTGCTTTCCTCTTGTATGTTCTGACCTTTCCTTTCTTCAACGGTGAAGGAGTTGAATCCTTAGATGTTTGGCTTCTTGTTCTAGAAGCAACTATGGTCCTTGGCTTCTTAGTTGGTGGAGGAGGTGGTGAATCTGATTACGTGGCCTCAGAGTCATTCTTTTCTTTAGCTTCACCGATAGGTAGATGTCCTTCGGTTTCTTCCTCCTTTTCAGCTTCCTCTTCCTGTTCGGTTTCTTCCTCTATTGTCGACAATATCTTCTTGAGGTTCTTTACCATTTTGTCCTTTTTCTTGACAATTTTCTTAACAACCAGGCCATATTTTATTCTTATTTTGGCCTCCTCATAAGTTCCAAACTTAGGTTGTTTCTTATCTAATGGTTCATTTTTTAAGGCATCAATTGCTTTAGATGCTAGATCTATATTTATCTCATATTCTAATGGTTCAAGGCAAGCTGTCCTTGGTACATCGGGCTTGATATAAGTATGATCTATATCAACCATGAAACATAATTCATCTTTATACTTCTCATTTTTTTGCTCGGGGATCATTACCCTCTTCTACATTCGGTCTTTGAATACATTTAAAGTATTCATCCATGACTGTCTCAAAATTATCTCCAGTGAGGCTATGTGTTCACTGATCTGCATGGTGACCGGTTTTGTGCTATCCCATTTCACATTCCTACCAATGGGAATGTTTCTTGAAAGTAGAAGAAAATGCACATTATGAGTGAGCCAAACTTACATGTGTTTGACTTTGCATTCCTTATAGTCTTCAAATTATCTTCTAACTCGTTCAGTAGAAGTTCGGATAAGTTCAATTGTATTCCCTTCTTCACAATCTTGTAAGCTATTTATACTGCACCAGATCCTATGTTGTTCATCCTTCTGGCTTGAAATAATTTGTAGCCTAGAACACATGCACCAAATTTCATCTCATCATCAGTAATGGTGGAAACCTTCAATCCTCTACCATCCCATTTGGCTCCTGTGATATTTTTCAAAGTCAGCCTTTGGTGGGTTCTTTAGTGCTTTTACCTTCTCAGTTACAGGGTAATCGACGACCGCATGGATAACATCTCAAGTTATCATCTTCAGTTCATCCATCCAAAGTTTATGATTGTGCATTCGGCTCAGTACTAACCGAATCCACTCGCTTTTGAAGACCTTCGGGAATAATAGGGCATTAGTGATCCCTTTCACTTCTATATGTTTATGTTCATCTTTCAAAGTTCCATCTTCATTTCATAGCTTCTTATAAGCTTGTTCAACCTCTGAATCACCTATTTCTGCAATCTTGCAATGTATAAATGCTTGAACATCCTTGACGAGAAAAACCCTAGCTAGTATTCGCGAGAATGCTCAAACATCGTCGGCTTGTGAGGTAGCCTCAGGGTGAATCTTGTAGTGTGGTTCCTCACATGCCAAATTCTTGATGAGCTTAAACTCATCCTTCTTTGTGTTCTTCGATTTCACAGTTCTTGAAGTTGTAGCCATTTTTAGATTTAGGGATTTCTGTGAAATGCATGAAAATAGAGTTGTCGGTTGTTTGTAGAACTTACTGTATACACCAAGTGTTGTTTCTGATCTGCTTTGGAGTGCTGGTGGTTGAGTTGTGGTCTCTCTTTGATCCTGTCGCTTTCTATTCAAAAATCACTCTCTTCGCTCTGCTCTGGTAGTGGTGAACAATGAGTTCATTCTGTCGCCCTTTTATAGCCGTTTTACCTAAAAGGTGTGTCATTAATGCTTACCAACTCCTCAGTGTGTGAAGATGGAGTTCTTCCGTTAAGAATTCAACTTCCCTTTGCTGACCACATGAAGTTTCGGGGCAGTCGTTATACCTCTTGCTTTTATCGACGAGTTTCGGTGTTGCAAACAACTTGTTCACTTTTCTTGGTTACCGATGAGGGTCAGTTTACACTAGCAAATTTGCTATTAACCAACACTTCTCAGTAAGTGTAGGAAGTCTCAGCTTAGAGTGTATACCAACGGATTTTGGTATGTATGCCCGATAGCATAGTTATCACATATTTTAACAAGTGGTACCATGATGCATCTTTACTTATGCTAATTTGGCATTTTTATCAACATATTATGGAACTGATGTAAAGTAATACATAGTGTAATGCAGTTCCATACCTACTTGTTCTTCTTAGGTGGGGGTGGTGATGTCACCAGATCCATTGGATGAGGTGTCACCATTTGCATTGCTCGGTCCATCTTCATCATTGTTTGAAGCTTTTCTCCACATTTTGTCTCTTGGCCTCCAGATGTCTTCAATGGTATTTCCATTGGGATATGTGCTAGTTTGTGTCATTTGGTCTCTGCAGTCTTTCTTGAGATGACTAACTTTATGACAGTGTAAGCATGTCATTCAGGGGTTAGTCCAGCCTCTAGACTTTCTAGTCCACTGTCTCATACAGTTTGCAGCAATGTGACCAAATCTTCCACATGTTGTACAATTTGTCTAAGTGTTGTAATCCCATACATACTGGTTACCAACTCTTTTCGGTTGATAGGGAGTTTCTTGACCTTTAGGCTTCAATGCTTGCCTTTTCTTTTTCTAGCATTCAAGAGTTGTGTTCCCATTCATTTTGCAAGTAGGATAGTGTTTTTCCATGTAGGTTTCCTTCTTTGGTTGTTTCATCTCAGACTTACATTCATATGCTTTATGTCCTTTCTTGTTACATTTATAACAAAATCCTATGAATGAAGATGTAGATTTAGGAATACCTTTCATTTTGCCTTTGCATACATTTGATGTATGGCCTTGCTTTCCACAGTGATTGCATGTAAGATTTCTTGGTCTTGAATTTGTATAGACATTCTTTGGATCAGTTTGATTTGATTATTCTCCATTCTCGGTAAAACCTAGACCGATGTTGTTGTTGACTCTTTGTTGTCCTTCAAGAAAATCATCCATTCTTTTATTGCTTTCTTCAGATTTCTTGATAATTTCATTATGCTGCTGTTGAATTCTTATTTCATGTTTCAACTTTTCATTCTCATCCCTTAGTTCACCGATAGCTTCTATTCTTTCAATGAGTTCAACATTTATTCTGTTTGCCTCTTGACTCATAAGAATAATCTGATTTGTAATCTCATGGCGATGCTCTGTAAGTCTTTGTATTTCAGACTCTTTTTCTTGTATCTTTTCAATAATCTTCCTTCTATCATCAATAGCTAGTGTTCTTTCTTGCTTAGTTTGTATAGCATTGTTCATGACATCAATCATCCTTACCATCTATGTCTCTTGACCGATTTGCAAAGATTTAACTTGTCCAGCCAAATGTTGATTGATTTCAGTTAGGCTTGTGATGCTTTCTTCTAATGTATATGTTGCTTTGCTTGTACTTGATCCTGAAGACTCAAAGAAATCTGGTATCTTTTCCTCATGATAATCTATCTCATTATAGTGAGAAGCCATAATCTTTCTTTCATCTAACAACTGTCTCATGTTGACTCTGGCTTCTTTATACTGTTCATAGAACATCTGAATTGCTAGCTTCTTATTTTCAATATTCTTGTCAACTCCGTACTTCTCCATTATATGATATTTTCTCTTGAGCCTTTAAGATTTTCCAAAAAAGAGACTTAGCTCTTATACCAATTGTTAGAATTAATGGGAAGTGTGTACTAAGAGGGGAGGGGTGAATTGATACCTCTAAAACTTTTGTATCCTTTAATCAATTAACCTTTGTGTAATCAATTGTATATCCATTCATCTAATCTATACTATCTTGATGTGAGTTATATCAATTCATAACATTAACATACATGTGAACATTCATAGAAACATTCATGAAAGTAATTGACACATAACACATGATATGATATCGCGGAAAATTCCTGTTAGGAAGTAAAAACTGTGGTGGGGATGGCACCCACAAAATCTTCACCATCTGTAGATTGGAAGGGGCCGGTTAAGGCTTACAATTTGATCACTTTTGATGATCTACCTCGTTAAGAGTATCTATGGAGACCTGTTAAAGTCTACTCGGTTCAGAGCTTTAGCAACACTGTTGAGTGTGCACTCGGTTAAGAGATTTGTAGTTGGAATGTTAAATCCACCTTCCTTGAAAGGATTTTTACACTTTGCTCTACTTGTTAGAATGATAGAAAATTACAATTTGACATGGTAAATGCAATCTCTTATTGTTGATACAGATCCATTTAATTTTACATGAATAAGATTATCACCTAATGTGATTGAGTAATATCTCTGATTCTCGGTAGCCTCTATTCTTGGTTCTTGCTAACCAAATTCACCTTTTCTTGTTCTGGTTCTTGAAAGTTTCAATCTGATCCATAGATGTGGTTGTAGGCTACATCCTCTCTTCCATATTCACACATGTATAATGAATGATTGCATAATCTATTTATAAGATGGATTGACATCATCAAGTTTCACAAAAAAATAAGTTTCACGAAAATCAATGTTAACTCTAAGATCAGGTTTACAACTTTACCTTGATCTCCTAGTCTATGTTTTTTAAATCAGTTAGACTGATTAAAACACTTACATTCATGTGTCTTGTCCCTAAAGAAATGGTTTTAAAAAAAAATCAAGATTCTATAAATAGAATAAGACTGTTTTATCTGACATGGAAGTCAGATCCACTTTTTGTGGGTTGCAACTGACTCTCGATTTCTGACAGTCGGTTATGCTCTGAAATCAGTTGATAGTCTTTCGGTTTTGTTCTCTCAATTTTCTCTTTAACTGTCTCTTTGGTTTTCACTATATCCTACATGTTGGGTTCCTCTTTATCCTTCTGACTTTGCATTTTCGGTGTACACACAAATTTGTGTCATCGGTTGTCTCTCTACTTAGTCATCTTCAGTGATCTCTTTATATCTAATTTTTGGTTTCTCTTTGTCCTGTCTTTCGGTGCATGCTTACCGAAAGTGTTGTTTGCATACTAATGGAAAATTAATGTCATTAGCAACATCAGATGATGCATATATTGTGATTGCGCGATTTATAACTTACTCGATAGTATTGGGTAATGTAAGTTTTTGACACTTAACATTGTATAAAGCACCTGATGGTTATCTATTTCCTTACCATTTGAAGAGCAACGACCTAAGGAAATCATAGAGCAGAGAGATTCAGGCTATCCAACGACTACTTGGTGTGATGGATCAAAGCATATACTTGGAATTCAACGTGTAAAAGGTATTTACATCATTTACATCTACAGAAACTATGGATGCACCTGTGATATATGATATTGTGGACAGACCAAAGGCATGAAGAAAAGGAAAGTAGACAACATTATTCTTGAATTTGGTGTAAAGGCAAGATTGACTGAGGAAGAGTTGAAGGAAGTGAAGAAGAAGTTAGCAGAATGTTCTTTTGGATTAGAAAGCACTTCTACTGCAGCCCTTCCACATCCTGAGGTTGTGATGGTAGATGATCCACCTTCTACTATTATTGATGTTTCCACCCCTTCACCACCACCAAAGACATCACAAGTTGAGGCAGTTAAGATTGCACCTCAGAGAAGCACTAGATCCACCAAACCAGATTCACCACCTAAAGAACAGAGGACTGAGAGAGAAGAGAAGAAAGTTGAAAGTGACAGAGAAGTATGGAAACTAGACTTGAAGATAATTGAAAAAAGAGATATTGAGAAAGGGAAGCGAGTGATGCAGGAGCATCCTAGGATCCTTGGAAATCCTGCTCAACCAAAAATATATTTTCTTTTTTTTTTAGATTGTTTGGAGACTGCTCAATGAGGTACTCTATTTCTCTGTTGCTTGGGTTCTGTCACTCGAGCATGCGTGTTCCAAGTTGGTCTCTGTTTCTCGGGTTTCTATTGCTCGGGCATGCTTGTTCTGAGTTCATTTTCTATCGCTCGAGTTTTTTTTCCTGTTGCTCAGGGTGTTCTTTGTCCAAGCAACTCTCTTTCTTAGTCATCCTTTTCTTGAGTTGTTTATTTTGGATTTGGATATGGTGACCGACTTCTGCATTTACTTTTGAGTATGACATTAATGGTGGATCTCTCATTAGGGTTTGTGTGGACCTAAATCTGGGTCGAGAGTTTCTCCAATGTTTGTTATTGTAGGCCAACCTAATTGGTTGCCTTTGTATTTAAGTTATATTTTTTTCTTAGTCTAGGGAATCAGATTTGAGGGAGCAGTTCAAAGTGTTGGATTTGAGAATCTGGATCAAGAGTTGTATGTCTTCCAGAAGATCTATAGTAGATCTTGAGTTCTATCTTTGTATTTGGCCGTAACTGGGAAGGCCTTACAGCTCGACATGTTGATTGTAATTGATATCTGAGATAATAAAGAACTGAATGTTGATTATATTTCTATGTATTTGGTTGTTTCGCTATTGTGGTTATTTACTACAATTTTGGATAATCCTTCATTGGATCCTCCATCCTTGATTGCACCAGGTGGTATCAAAGTTGAGTTTCAATTGCTGAAGAAGGAGTTAGGTTTGCAATTGCTGGAGATTTGTGGAGCAAAGATGACTCAAAAGAAAATCTATGAGATTACAGAGGAAGAACATAATGAGGAGTTCAACCTTGATGATTTTCGAGCTTTGCAGAAGTAGGTGCAATATCTGTAAGAGGATTTGCAAAGAAAGACTGCATCTAGAGAAAACCAAAGTAATGATGAAGAATTTGAAGAAGAAGATCATTTTGAAGAAGCTATAGAAGATGTCAGTGATCCTAAAGAGGCTAGATTTTTTAGAGCTATGTCTAAAATTGGGAAAAGACCTAAGATTGGAGTCTCTACATTTGCTGGAAGCCTCAAGCCAGAAGAGCTGATCGATTGGATTAATGATATGGATGAATACTTTGAGTATGAAGAAGTGGAAGATCCTGATAGAGTTCGGTTTGCAAAGACAAAGATGAAAGGTCATGCAAACATATGGTGGAGAGAAGTTCAATTGGAAAGAAATCAGAGAGGTAAAGACAAGATCATCAGATGGAAAAAATGGTTAAAAATATGAAGAAGCAATTCATTCCAATGGATTATGAATTGGAGATGTTCAAAAAGATGCAAGGTTTGAGACAGACAAACAAATCGGTGCAAGAGTATACCGAGGAGTTTTATAGGATTTTGATTAGGACTGGACATTCAAAAGCTGACAAGGAGAAATTTTCCAGGTATATCTATGGCCTGAGACCTATTATTCAGGAAGAGTGACTTACTTTTGGATGATAAAAATAGGAGATGCTTATCAGATGGCATTGAAGATTGAGGATAAGTTGAACAAGAAGTTTGAAAGTAGATAGATTAACAAAAATCGAGATGGTAAGACTGATGACACAACTGCTGAGAGTAAGGTGGTGGAAAATCCTAAGCAGACCGAGGTAGGATCTAGCAATAGTCAAACCACTAAGGATTACAATCGTGGGTATGGAAGAAGAGGAAGAAGTGATTTCAGTGGTACTTGTTTTCAGTGTGGTGAGAAGGGACATAGGGCCTGGTCATGTCCTCAAACGAAGTTCACCCTAACGACCGAGGAGAATTACGTGAATGTTGCAGAAGAAGGTGAAGTTATGGTCACTAGAAGGCTGGCTACATATATTAATGAACCAGTGCAGAGAAGGAATCTATTCAGAACCAGATGTAAATGCAAGGATAAGGTATGTTATTTCATAATTGATGGTGGCAGTTCTGAGAACTTTGTTTCAGAAGAGATGGTTAGTAAGTTAAATTTGGGAAGAAGAAAATATCCTAATCCTTATCAGATTAGTTGGATACAAGATGTGTCTAAGGTTAGCGTTGAGGAGAAATGCCTTGTTAATTTTAAGATTGGATCTTATTATGATGAGATATTATGTGATGTATTGCTTATGGATGCTTGTCACCTGTTTCTCGGTAGACCTTCGCAGTATGATAGACATCTTATGTTTGATGGTCATGAAAATACCTATGTTGTGAGGCAAGGTGTCCAAGCATAAACTACTACCTTTGGAGGAAGCAAGGACTAAGGGATGTGGAGTTATCAGATGTTGTTTGAATGATAGTGGAAAACATGAGAAAAAGAGAATTGATGAACCCTCTAAGGAGTTTGCAGAAATTAAGAAACAAATGATATTTTTGGCTGAGATGGTGCAGAAGATATTGAAATTAGTGACACAAAGAGATGAAGATGATAGCAAGTTGATTAGTCAGTCAGGTGAGGATGATCAGTGTCAACTACTACCAGTCGCAGGTAGAAGATATGAGGAAAGTTATGGACTGATAAATTGGTTAAATGGGATGATGGACAAAGTAAAGACAACATGGAATGAAGGGAAAGAGGAGAAATGGGTTAAGAAAAAGTATGGAATACTTGTTCTGATTCCCTTAAGATGTGAATGATTTCCTTTATGGGAACATCTTCTTTACCTGGGGTGTCTAATGTAGGAGGATCCTAGGATCCTTGAAAAATCTTCTCAACCAAAAAAATGTTTTATTTTTTTCTTTAGCTTGTTTGGAGATTGCTCGATGAGATACTTTGTTTCTCTATTGCTCGGGTTCTCTCACTCGGGCATGCTTGTTCTGAGTTGGTCTCTATTGCTCAGGTTTTTGTTGCTCGGGCATACTTGTTCTGAGTTTGTTTTATGTTGTTCGGATTTTTTTTCCTGTTTCTTGGGGTGTTCTTTGCTCGAGTCACTCTATTGCTTGGTCATCCTTTTCCTGAGTTGTTTATTTTGGAGTTGGATCTGGTGGCTGACTTTTGCATTTAATTTTGATTGTAGCATTAATGGTGGATCTCTCATTGGGGTTTGTGTGGACCTAAATCTAGGTCGGGGGTTTCTCCAATGTTTGTTATTGTAGGCCAACCTAATTGGTTGCCTTTGTATTTAAGTTGTATTTTGTTCTTAGTCTAGGGCGTCAGATTTGAGGGAGTAGATCAAAGTTTTGGATCAGAGAATCTGGATCAAGAGTTGTATGTCTTGCAGAATATCTGTAGTAGATCTTGAGTTCTATCTTTGTATTTGGCCGTAATTGCTAAGCCCTTACAACTCGACATGTTGATTGTAATTGATATCTAAGATAATAAAGAACTAGATGTTGATTATATTTCTATGTATTTGGTTGTTTCTGTTGTTGTGATTATTTGCAGCATGTTTGGATAATCCTTCATTGGATCCTTCATCCTTGACTGCACCAGCTAGTTACAATAAACAAGTACTATGAAAGGTATGGGGAAACTAATAAACTTATGATTGAATATATTTTAGTAAATCACTTACTTGTTTTCAAGAAAAATCTGTTAGAGATAGAGGGCAATGTACCTGAAGATTTGTATGGGAGATTGGAAATAAGAAAACAATTAGCACATATTGAAGATGAGACTATTAGAAATCAAGCAATTGATAAAATGTTACGTGTGATTTCTATGCAAGAGAGAGATAGAATATTCAATTAACTAAAACCATTATTGAGGACTAAGGCAAGGTTAGTAAAGATTATGGAAAGAAAATATGAAGAAGTTAATGAAGAGACTCAAAGAGAATTGGCTCATATACTAATGATTACTATTCCCAAGAAGGCTTCACCTCCTAAGACTACAATGCCTACACCCTTAGGAATGGCAGAAAGTTCCAAATCAGGTGAGGCAAGTGTTGAGAAAAGCAAAGATGATATGCAACCATATTTCTATGTTTCTGGTGTGCATGTGACACTTGACACTTCTCATGATGAGAAGGATCCATTTGAAGGAAACATTGCCAGTACAGTGGTGAAAGATGAGGAACAAAAAGAGGAAGATCAAAGAGAGGAAGAACATAAAGGAATGGAGTAGAAAGATGAAGAAGAAAAAGTTGAAGACAAAAATGAAATTGACACATCTTCTATCTTATTGTTGGCAAGTAAAGACAAACCTATTGATGTTGATCGCATGGATGAGGATAATTTGGTGAGTCTAGCCTTCACCGCACTCACTAAAGCAAAGGAGAGACCTGAGCAGAAAAGTGACAAGAAAACTAAGGCAATGTCTAGATAAATTGATACAATGAATAAATTGCTTCCAATACCTATTGTTTTCCAAAGAAGAGATGATGTAGAGAACTTGCAGTTAGCACTTGATGAGTTTGATGGTCACTATGAGACCATAGTGAAGATAGCAGAAGAAAAGGCAGAGAAGAGCTACTTGGAGAAGAAACTGATGGAAGTTTGCCAGTCTATTTCATGGGACTTGGGCATTCTAAAATCTGTTACAACAAAATCAAAGAGTTGTGTTGCACATGGTAGGATACTATTCAATTATTGCTTGAATCCTATCAGACATGTTCAGAACATTGAAGAAATTATTGCTAAGTACATGGCAACCTTGAACAGTATGATGGACAGTTGTGAGACCTCTTCACAAACAGTAATAGAAATGGACAGAGAAGTAACAAGAATTATGGATAAAATAAATGTATTAGATATAGAGAAAGGGAGAGTCATCTCAAGATTTGGTTTGTTGAAGAGTTTGATCGCTCCTAAACTATCAATTCTTGAAGTACATTTATTAGGTATGGAGAAAATAGCAGAATCACTGAAAAAATCTATGCATATAGAGTTGAAAGTAGAAGAGACTTCATCATATGCACTAAATGGACTAATTCATGTTAGTCAACTATTGATTGAATCATGGAGCACAAAAGTGAAGATCTTGGAAAATTATTTTCAAGATATTCTGAAAATGGTGAGCAAGCACTAGTTGTATTATTTTATGCACCTTTGTAATTGTTGTCAAAGGGGGAGAAGAGCGAAGAAAAAAATAAATGGGGAGAAGAGAGAAAAATGAGAAGAGAGAAGCAAAATAGAAGAAGAGAGGACAAATAGTTTTTGTGTTGGAACACTTAGTCATTTTTTTTTGTTAAATGTTTCCATCAACGCCAAAGGGAGAGATTGTTGACAAGTGATCCTTTTGATGATATGAATCACTTTTTGGTTGTCATTTATGGCAACATATCTAGCATATTGATCGATTGATTTGAAGTTAAGTTTTGATGATTCAGTTCTAAAATTGACTAACTACGAAAGCAGACATACAGAGGTATTTTAGGTATCAGAGATTGAGATCGATGAGTTATGGAGAGAGAGATTAGAGGAGGATACTATGGGGTATGTATGACCTACATCTAAGATCGATTTTATTTTGGTGGCAATTAAAGAGAGTTAGAGAGATTTGAAGACAAACGACAAGAGCATAACAAAGATACAGAGCAATTGAACTATAGTGATGATTTGGGGAGTATGACGTGGAATCCTGGAAAGCTAAGTTGGGTTATGGTTGTGGATAATATATATTTTGATTATGTAAGAGCGCCGACTATGTATTTAATATTTTCTTTATTAAATCTATTTTGTATTGAGAGCCGACTATGTAATATTTGGTTAAGAGAGCCGAATTGGTATATA
>MU224028.1:1405557-1419597 GCA_018584345.1 Thuja plicata | reverse complement strand
TATATATATATATATATATATATATATGAAGACTTTTTGTAGAGCGGAGATATAAAAAATAATTTAAGAGTGATGGATATGTAATACAAATATCAGAGTAGAGGATAATAGAGATCATTGCAAAACTATGACTGGAACTATCTAAGCATTGAAGATGCCTGTTTTGTTCATTACTGAGAAAACTTTGTAACAAAAGTATTATTGTAAGAGTTGTAAGCTCATTTGGCCCCTAACAGGGTGTTGTATACCTTTAACAGGGTTGTATTCCTCTAACAAGGAATTTTACTATGTAATATTTGTTAGAAATAATAGTCCACAAGACAACTGAGAGGGGGGGTGAATCAGTTGTGAGATAGATTATTAAAATTTAAACTTTATAAACCAAATCTGCAATTGTAAATGATAAAACAGTAAATGCCAACACCATAACACAATATTTGTTGTCGAGGAAACCCTGTTAAAGGTAAAACCTCGGTGGGAATTAACACCCACAAATAATATACTGAGAGTATAGTATCCATGTTAAAAGATTTAGCCATGTTAGGAGCTTGTTACAACATTACAGTACATAGTCCCTGTTAGGAGACAGACCATGTTAGGAGTCAAAAGAAACAGTAGGCTCACTACCCAAAGAAGTTTGAAGACACCCTCAAGGATTTGCAATCTAAACAAATGTATAAAGAAAATACACAATCCAATGAACTGTCTGATAGCAATTATCTTTGCTTGGTCAGTTCCAATGAAGTATTCTTCTCATAAATTCTACTCTACATCTAGCAGCCAAACAAGCCTCAAAAATTTCACTTCTTCTTTCCTTTCTTTTAATATATATCACATATTTTCAAAAGAAAATATCACTAATATATACCCTCTTACAATAATTCATTAGGTCAGCTAGTTAAGCTTTCCTAATACACAAATAATTAATTAGGTCATCCAATTAAGGATTTCCAATATACAAATAATTGTTTGACCCCTTGCTAGGATACACACAGTACCTATAACAAGTAAACATCATTTGAAATCCATCAATTATGCTTCTAGATATGTAATCCATGCTCAGAATTCATTTTACATGTTACATGTCCAAAGCCAACCACCAATTAGGTCTTCTTCAGAATACACGCCACAACTGACGTTACCAGTAACCAAAAAAAAATCAAACTCAACCCATTACTCCAACATATGTCAGCTGTCAACCAATAATTTTGCATCATCTGAAATATCTTTGCTAGAAAGATATAGCAAAAACACAGAGACCTGCTCTGTCCAGAATCACAGTTACAGTCCAGAAACCAGTCTTCACCAAATCAACTGTAACATCCATAATATGCAACATAAAGCCAAGAAACCTTAGGAATAAGGTCAACACACATCCTTCTACATAAATCCAACTTCAATAATTCTGAATCACCCGTACAGTGTTTGTACACTTCTGTCAGTCAAGTAACTAGTTTGTCCTCTCCACAAAAATATATGTTGACATCAGTGACAAAACATGAATATCAACAACATGATCAGTAACTAAAAATAATATCATTCAACAATCTCCCCCTGTGAAATTTATGGAAACATATGGGAAAATCCATATGCATCAACCCAAAAGTACTCTCTCTCAATACAATCTTCTCAATATCTTCAACACAAATCTCTCAAAACAATAGGGATTTTCACATAGATTCCTTCCCCCTTTGGCAGCAATGGAAAAGGGTGCCATAACTCATCTGTAGTCTTCTGTAAGGTGTAGCTTTTTAAAATATTCATGTCCATCAACCAGGTGCAATATCACCCAAATTTAGTCCATAGTTTCCTCCTGCAATCACTCCCCCTAAGGAGTAGATCCATACACCAAGTCCAAAGAATGATGTAGCTCTAAGATCCACTAGACTGATACACATCTACATCATTCAATTACCACTGGGAGGGGCCACCACCCCAAGCATGGCTCTGAGATATTCAAAAACATCTTTAGGCAAAGTTTTAGTAAATATATCTGCTATATGTTCTTTTGTGCTAATATACTCCAATTTAATCTCTTTATCTGCTAACTTCTCCCTCAAGAAATGATACTTAAAAGAAATATGTTTAGTCTTTGAATGAATTATAGGATTCGTAGACATATTCACTGTGCTAGTGTTATCACAATGGATAACCACTAGTTCTTTGAAAAATTTTCCAATGTCCTTCAACATTTGTTTCATCCAAACAACTTATGTATAGTTTATTGCAACAACAACATACTCTGACTCAGTAGTAGATTGCGAAATACAGTTCTGCTTCTTGCTCAACCAAGAAACAAATATTTTTCCAAGGAAAAATGCACCATCACTTGTACTCTTCATTTCATCCACATTACCTGCCCAATCAGCATCAGTATAAGCCTGCAAAGTAAAATCTTCTGATTTTTCATACCAAAGTCCATATTCTCTTGTCCCTTTCAAATATCTGAAAATTCTTTTCACAACAAAAAAATGTGTCTCTTTAGGATCTGCCTGATATCTAGCCACAATTCCAACTGCATTGGTAATATCTGGTCTGGTGTGAGTTAGATACTGTAGACCTCCAATCATCAATTTTTACTTATTCTGAACAACACTTTGAGTTTCATCACTATTAGTTAGTTTGTTTCCAGTCACCATAGGTGTCCCAATAGGTTTACAATCTTCCATTCCAAACTTTTTCAACATTTCCTTAAGATACTTGGTCTGAGATATAAAAATGCCATTCTTACTATGATTAATTTTCAAACCAAGAAAAAATTTCATCTCACCAATCATTGACATCTCGAATTCATTTTCCATTTCTTTAGAAAAATTCTTACTCATCTTACCATTGCCTCTAAAAATGATATCATCAACAAAACTTCTATAATCAATATTTCGTCTTCATCAGTTCTCAAATATAAATTACTGTCTGCATAACCTTTTTTGAAACCAAGATGAAGTAGATATTTGTCCAGTCTTGCATACCATGCTCTTGATGCTTGTTTTGGTCAATACAATGCCTTCTTCAATCTGCAAACCATGTTTTCATCATCTGTCAAAGGAAAACCATCAGGTTTCTCAATGTAAACTTCTTACTCTAGATCACCATTCAAGAATGTTGACTTCACATCCATCTAATAAACCTTAAAGTCTTTATGTGCAGTATAAGAAAGAAATAATCTCACAACTTCCAATCTACCAACAAGAGAAAATATTTATTCATAGTCTATGCCTTCTTGTTGTGAATATCCTTAACATACCAGTCTTTCTTTGTTTCTTACCACTGTTCCTTCCTTATCCATCTTATTTATGAAAACCCATTTAGTACCAATCACATTCTTTTTCTTAGGTCTTGGAACCAATTCCCAAGCATTGTTTTTATTTATCTGTTCAAGTTCTTCTTCCATAGCTTTAGTCCAAGATTCATCTCTACATGCTTCATCAGTAGTCTTTGGTTCAACTTGAGAAATCAAACAGATCTCATCTCTAGCTCTAGATCTAGTCATCATACCTTATTTTCATCACCAATAATTTGATCTTCAGGATGGTTCTTCTTAACATACCTTGGTGTCTTCAATGTCTCAGTAGCTTTAGCCTGTTCATCTTCAATCTCATTGTCAATCATCAAGGATTCTTCATGTTCAACAGTAACCTCTAATCTGACCATAGTCATACATTCTTCCCTGAACCTGAAACTTTTCATCTATCCTCACATTGGTGCTTTCAGTCAACTTTCTCAATATCAGATTGAAACATTTATATGTTTTACTCTTAGTGGAATAACCAAGAAAGATTCCTTCATCACTTCTAGCATGAAACTTTCCTATTTCATCATCTCTCTTGATATAACATTTACTGCCAAATATTGTGAAATATTTTACACTAGGTGTATGATCAAACCATAATTCATAAGGATTCTTACTTGTACCTTCTATGATCTGAATTCTATTCAGTGTGTACACATCAGTCCCAACTGCTTCTCTCCAGTGAAAATGAGACACATTTCCTTCTAGCAACATAGTCCTAGTAGAATCTAATATAATTTGGTTTCTTCGCTCTGCTATCCCATTCTATTGTGGAGTTCTAGGGGCTGATGTCTGTCTGTATATTCCTTTCTCTTCATATTATGTATTAAATAGCTCTGATGTAAACTCTCCTCCTCTGTCTGATCTCAAACACTCTATCTTCAAACCAGATTCATTCTCAACTTTTGCTTTAAATAACTTGAATTTGTTAAATGCTTCAGATTTCTCCCTCAAGTATGTAACCCACATCATTCTAGAAAACTCATCAAAAAATAGTATAAATTACCTTTCACCATAGTATGATCTTGTTCGTGTAGGACCACATAGATCTGTATGTACCAGATCCAACTTCCCTTTTTCTGAATAATATTTGCTTTTGAAAGTTCTTCTAGTCTGATTCCCCATAACACACTCTCTACACATAGTATTAGATGGATTTACAATCTTAGGTAGATCTCTTACTAATTTTGTCATACTTTCCTTCATAATGTTATCAAAATTAACATGACAAAATCTTTTGTGCCATAACCAACTATCATCAACCTTTGTAATAAAACAGGAAGCTTCAGATGTGTTCAATTCGAATACATTACTTCTAGATTTAGTACCAGATGTGATCAAGTCTCCTTGTCTACTTCTGATAGAGCATTTCCCATCAATGAATTTCAATTGATAACCCTTTTCCACTAACTATCCAACACTCAACAGATTATGCTTAAGTCCATCGACAAGTAATACATTGTCATTGTTAGTCTTTCCATTCAAGGAAATAGATCCAGCTCCAATAATAAGCTTAGGATTATTGTCACCAAATATGACAAAACCACCATCATGTCTTTTCAAACTAACAAACTTGTTTTTATCTCTAGTCATATGATGTGAACAACCACTATCTATAACCCATTTAGATTTATATTCAACTCGGGATACTAAGGCTTTTTCTTCATGTATAGGTTCATCATCCTTAATAGCAATAAATCCAATTTCATCATAGTCACCATCATCATCATCAGATATACCCTCACTAGCATAATAACATTCCTTGTCTTTTAAATACTTAGACTTGAAAAACTTAGGTTTGTGCTTTGGAACTCTTGTAGGACATCTAGATGAAAAATGACCAATCTTGTTACATGAAAAACATTTCAAAGGTAATCTGCCTTCAAACTTTCCCTTACCTCTCTTTTCTCTTCTAGCTATCAGTGCCACAACTTCATCTAGATTTATTTCTTCTTCCTGTATCTGTTCCCATTCATCTGCATAGGCTTCAAGTTCTTCTCTTAGATCATTACTGTTGGTGCTTGCATTTCTAGATAAGGTCTTTTTGTTCTTGTGCACGGTTGCCTTGAATGCTGACTCAACTTTAGGTAAAGTGTCTCCCAATTCTGCTACCTCAAATGTAGTAAGATTTTCAATTAACATCTCTTTGGTGAAGTTCGGTGTTAAAGGTATAATCTCCTCTATAGCTTGTACTTTGGTTATATATGCAGGTGTCAAAGATTTGACTATCTTCGCAATCACTTCTTCCTCACTGTAAGTACCTCCAGAGTTTCTAATACCAATGAACACTTCTATAATTCTCTATCCATATGCTCTAATGTTCTCATCTTCTCTCATCCTCAGTGATTCCATCTTTGTATTCCAGTTTTGTAGCTTTGTCTGCTTAGGAAACTTTTCTCCAATATACAATGCTTCTAATCTTGACCAGATCTCATGTGCAGAATCCAAGTCCTTTACTTCTATGAATTCTCCTTTTGAAAGTGCGTTGATCAAAGATTCCCTTGCAACCATATTAAATGAAAATAACTTCTTCTGATCTTCAGTAGCCTTATCTAATTCATCCCCAGTCGCTAGCTTTTCATTCTTCTTTGTGATCATCCAGTAAGCAATTCCCAGACATAGCAAATATGTTCTCATCTTGTTCTGCCAACTGTCAAATTTTTCAGGATCAAACTTTAGACTATCCTTCCTATAGTAAGTCATCTTTAGGATCACCTCAAGCTTTTAAACTTTCTCTCTAAGGACCACAAACTTTAATACCAATTTTTAGGAATAACAGTCCACAAGACAACCGAGAGGGGGGGTGAATCAGTTGTGATATAGATTATTAAACTTTAAACTTTATAAACCAAATCTACAATTTTAAATGATAACACGGTAAATGCCAACACCATAACACAATATTTTCTATTGAGGAAACCGTGTTAAAGGTAAAACCCCGGTGGGAATTAATATCCACAAATAATGTACTGAGAGTATAGTATCCCTGTTAAAAGATTTAGCCCTGTTAGGATCTTGTTACAACATTACAGTACATAGTCCCTGTTAGGAGACAAACCCTATTAGGAGTCAAAAGAAATATTAGGCTCACTACCCAAAGAAGGTTGAAGCCACCCTTAAGGATTTAAAATCTGAACAAGTGTATAAAGAAAATACACAATCCAGTGAACTGTCTGATAGCAACTGTCTTTGCTTGGTCAGTTCCAATGAAGTATTCTTCTCATAAATTCTTCTTTACATCCAGTAGCCAAACAAGCCTCACATCTTTCACTTCTTCTTTCCTTTATTTTTAATCTCTGTCACATCTTTTCAAAAGAAAATATCACTCATATATAACCTCTTACAATAATTCATTAGGTTGGCTAGTTAAGCTTTCCTAATACATAAATAATTAATTAGGTCAGCCAATTAAGGCTTTCCAATATAAAAATAATTATTTGACCCCTTGATAAGATACACATGGTACCTATAACAAGTAAAAATCATTTACAATCCACCAATTATGCTTCCAGATCCGCTATCCATGCTCACAATTCATTTTACACGCTACATGTCTGAAGTCAGCCACCAATTAGGTCTTCAGAATACATGCCACACCTGACATTACCAGTAACCAAACAACAATAGAACTCAACCCATTACTCCAACATATGTCGACTATCCACCAATAAGCTTGCATCATCTGAAATATCTTTTCTAGAAAGATATACCAGAAACACAGAGACCTGCTCTGTCCAGAATCACAGTTAGAGTCCAGAAACCAGTCTTCACCAAATCAATTATAACATCCGCAATATGCAACATAGAGCCAAGAAACCTTAGGAATAAGGTCAACACACATCCTTCTACATAAATCCAACTTTGATCATTCTGAATCATCCGTACAGTTTTCGTACACTTTTGTCAGTCAAGTAACTAGTTTGTCCTCTCCACATAAATATATGTTGACATCAGTGACAAAACATGAATATCAACAACATGATCAGTAATCAAAATTGATATCATCCAACAATATTCAGCTCCTAACAGGGCTAGGTCTCCTAACAGGGACATTATACTTTAGTGCATGCTTATGGGTACCATCCCCACCGGGGTTTTCCCTTGGCCAGGGTTTCCTCAACAACAAATAATGGTGTTATGATTTCTGTGTTATTTTCTTATTTTCTTTTGATTACAGTATGCTTATGGTTTATGTGGAATTGGTTTAAAGTTTATTTTAAGTGCTATAATACTGATTCACCTCCTCTCAGTATTACTTAATCCTAATAGAATAAACTTCTTAATTGGGTAAATAAGCTCCTTTCCTTAGCTACTAAAATACAAGTTTCCAATAAATTATTCCTTCCTACACATGTTTATTATTCCTTTTGTTGGATTCCTTCTAAAAATGGATATGATGATTTAACCAAAATTATTCGTCAATTCCTTTGGGATGAATGAGATGGTAGTAGAGGTTTTATCTTTACTTCATGGAATCATTGTGTTCAACCTAATGCAAAGGAGGATTGGGGCTCATAGATCCAAGAATGCAAGGATTTTTCTGGATGCTAAATAGATTATTAGAGTTTTCCACGATAATGTCTCTTTCTTTTCAATCAAGCCTTTTTCCACTTTAGTCCATATGGAGAGCTTGGCATCATATTTATCATCTTTTGAAATGGAGAGAGAAATCACTTCAGCATGGTTTTAGTTTTTCCACTTCTTCTATTTGGTGGAACAAACACATTCGTTATCAAATCAATCTCTTGCCTTAACGTTTCCAAAACATTCTTATTATTTATTTAAAAAGGTATTTGCAAAGTTGGGGATCTTTGGGATTTTCATACAATGGAATGACTTCCATGGCATATAGTTAAATCTCAATTCAACTTGAGTAAAAATTTTAAAGTGTTCATTATTTTGTATAGTCTTTTGTTCCTCTGGATCTATCTATGAAATTATGCACTACTTGTTATAAGTGTGGTTGTCATTGCACCAAAAGATCGACCTGTCAATGCCCAATACAACCACTGGACTTATAGAATACACATGAGGCAATTATTTCCTTGTCATGAATCTCATGAGGGACACTAGCACACTACCAACAATAACCCCCCCAACGTCACTCGACGCAGGCCCGCGACACTCACGAAGGAGATTCAAACTTGTGACCAAGCTCTGATACCACTTGTTACAAGTGTGGTTGTCGTTGCACCAAAATATCAGCCTGTCAATGACCGATACAACTACTATACTTATAGGACACATAGGAGGCAGTTAGTCCCTTGTCACGAATCTCGTGGGGGGCGTTATCACACTACCAACATTCCTATACAACGTAATTTTTTAAACATTAGTAATGGTTGTCTTGTTATCATTTTTTATGTTTTCCTTTAAATAAGGTTTACTTTCAATTGCTTCCCAGATGCATATAAAAGATAGAATGGACTCCAAATGGAAGGGTAGATTCGGTGAAAAGTTTTTGCTAAAAATATCTGCTCAAATGTGGAGGTCAAAAATTATTTTAGATGCTCAATTGCTTTCTTGGAATATTTTACATTACAAACTGCTCATTCCGGACATACTGAAATGTATGATAGTCCATCTGGTCAATTGTCCTTTCTATCATAAGCAAGAAAGTATAAATTATGTTTTTTGGGGATGTCAGTATGTGAAAAACAATAGTATGTTGTTTTCAATAATCTGACTACTATTTTTTTTTATCACAAATTAAGATGGAAAGAGGTCCTTCCTGGGGTCGGTTTACATACAAATATTAATGTTGATGGTGTAAGACATATTAATTTGTTATATATCTGGAGGACAATGTGTAAAGCTATCTTTGATAATCGTAATGATCATCACCAAGAATTTTTGTTTCTAAGGCTTTACTCTGACATTTTCTATTGCCTTACATCCTTATTTTCTCAACTACGACCTAAGGCTGAGAAAAAATTGCAGTTGGACTTTAAAATTCAACAAATGAAAGCTCAAATTACACAGTTGCTTGGAAAAAAGGTCAACATAGGGTATTATTTGAGAACCCTTATACAAGACTGATGATAAAGTTGAATTATGTTATTGTTTCTGCTACAAGTTGAGGTTGAAGAAATCACACCACTGCTCAATACAAAGAAGGTTGGCATGTGGCAGAGTTTAAGTCCTCTCGTGCAAGATTGAATACTAATATGTTTCATGTTTGTGTTACTTTACTGCTATACATTCTCATGTTGCTAGTCAATTTTAGGACTGATACACCATTTTAATGCCTAATATACTATTGTTATTTCTCCTTTTCACATTGTTGGTCATCTGGTATTGTTGTAAGACTGATGTTATGATGGTCATGTTATAGTTTCTCTTATTCTTGCAGTTTCTTACTACAATCTCTAATGTAACATGCATTCTTTCAATATATATATATATATATATATATAAAGTTATTGTATCTTTAAAGTTGTTATTGTTAATTATGGTTATAGTAATGAAATGTATTTCTAGATCTAAAAAGCAAACAAATCATGTGATGCCACATTAATGCACTAATAAAACATGACTTGGTGCACAACCATTGGTCTCACTATTTTTTGGGCCTTTTTGGACACCTTTGGAAAAAACTTGTTGGTGTGGTATCAACTTTGATGATGTGGCCAAGTAGGGGACTTTCCAAGTAAGCTCTACAAAAAATTGAGAGGGTTATGAAATTTCCATGAAGGATTTTGAGAAGTGTGAAGTCAAGGTACTCAACTATTGGGTCCTCTCCCCTAACACTTCAAGTGGTACGTGTCATAGAATGGGTTTGTCTAGAGGTGAATAGTTTAATTATATTATACTTAATTAGAGATGTATTGAAATACGCTTTTTTATATTGTAGTGAGTGTAATGAAAATTATTGTGTTCAATAAATTGATTGATGTTATAAATGAAGGCAAAATAAATTTAAAGTTAAATTTATCAAAGAAAAAAATTAATTATATATAATAGTACTTATTCATTAGAATCATTAATACACTTAAAATTTTATTTATTGAATTAAATGTATTGGATTGAACATTAATTTTTATAATGATTATTCTGAACATGAACCAATACAAGAAAAGATAAATAATAATTTTATAATTATTTAAAACAAAAAATTAAATATAAGTTTTAAGATTGTTGCTCATTTTTTTTTAATTCTATATGATCATTGGCTAAACAAATAAAAGAAATTGAACGCATTAAATGCATTGGTATGATTAAAAATATAATTGACCTCTATTTGATCACCTATTTGAACTTTGAAACTACATCTAGCAAAGACAACGACATCAATTCACTTCCATCACTTTAGAGTGATCATCTCATTTTTAAAATTTAACCAAGAATATTTTCCACCTCAAGCACTCAAATGTGTAGTTTTTGTGTTGCATGTAGTTTTAATTAAAATTATTTATCTTGTACCAAACTTGTAATTTTACTCTCCATTTTTCTACAAGTGTGTTGTTTGGTTATCATGAAAAATAAGATAGAAGATATAGTGTGTATTTTTTTACATAGTAGTTGAAAGGTTATTCAAAAATATTAATTTGATCTCTTATATATCTTTCATCTAAAATTTTTGGTGTTTGATAGTTATATATAATGGTGAAATTGAGAATACTAATACCATTTTCAATTTAATCTTGTTCCCACCTTGATGAGAATGTTTCAGTGCAATAATGCATCAACAAGTGACATTTTCTTGTGTTGAGCTTGGCTCGTGATCTAGTTTTGTTCACACCTATTTATCCCGTATTTGTACTATTTATGCACATTTGTCATCATTACACCCTTATTTACACTTACTTTTATATGTTTACCTCCTACCTCAAAAGTATCCCACCACTCTACACTATCTTCTGCCTCACGCTACTTCTGACCTTAAAGGTATCTCACCACACTACATTATTGTTTGTCTTACTTTACTTCCTATCCCAAGAAGTAAAGCAACATCCTCGACTCTTACCTATCTCACTCTACTTCCTACCTCAAAAGTATCTCACCACTATGCACTAATTCTTGTCTCGCTCTACTTCCTACCTTTAAAATGTCTCACCACACTACATTATTATTTCTCTCACTTTACTTCCTATCCCAGAAGTATCTCACCACCCTCCACTATTACCTATCTCACTGTTCTCTACTTTCTACCTCAAAATTATTTCACCACTCTTTACTGATACTTGTCTCACTCTACTTCCTACCCCAAAAATATCTCACTAATTTTTTGTATTACATGTCTCAATCTAGGAGGGAGAATCAAATAGTTGAGCACCCTAACTTTGTAATTCTCAAAATCCTAGGTTTAAATTTCAAATCACTAGATCATTTTTTTTTACAGTAGCTTACTTGGCAAGTCCCTTGCTTATAACTAAGGTTTTAAGGCCATATTGTCAAATATGATGGCACATTAGCATATTTTTTGGCAAGGTGTCCAGAAAGGCCCAAAAAATGCAAGACCAAAACTTGTGCACTAAGTCATGCTTTATTGGTGTGTTAATGTGGAAACACATGATTTGTTGCTTTTTTTAAGATGGAGGTCAACCACAAAGTCATTTTAGCTACTTGAAATGGGAGCATGAGCCTTAGGTTGAACCTCTTCAGCTAAGAACCAAGAATTGAGGGGTATCCATTCCACCAAGCTCACACATGGCACGATCCCAACCTCATCCCTCTTTCTAATGTCAAATTCTTACACTTAACAAGACTTTACCCCTAGTGGACTCATTAAGAACCTTTCAATTTCACCAATAGACCATGGGCTCATTGACAATCTCTTACTTTTTAATTCTAAGGAATACATTCATTAAATTATGTGGTCATCATTAACATTAACAATTTTAAAGTCACCACAATTGATATAATATTGTCAAAAATATTAAACATTAAATCAAAAAATGCTATAACTATTAAAATAGTCTTGATGCCAGTGTGTTGTATATATTTTATATTTGTCATCACCTTTAATGTTATTGTGTTGGGGAAGATCTTTGTCGCTTCTACACTGTAATTGTATAAAAATCAACACCCTTATTATACTACTGATTTTAATGAAAAAATCCGTCATTAAAAAACATGTTTCCCTACTTCCTACCTCCAAAATATCTCCCCCTCCAACAACATTAAAACACAAGAGGACATAGTATGGAGCCCTCGATTGTGTGGTAACCCTAAGTAATGAGCAAATATGGACTGGTCCACTATGTATATTATCTCTCAAGACTTGGACTGCAAGAAAAGAAAGCAGACTTCAATATTCTCCTTCTCCCCCCCCGAAAACTAGGGACTATTATAGTTATAGGTTTCTCTCTGAAGATTTTCCACACCCTGTGTAATTGATGATTTTTTGTTGTTAAGGGTTTGACTTGGAAATAATGTGTTGCAGAGCATTGCGAGGGTTTTAACATAGTCCCTAAAGCATTAAGTAATATTTTTTATTGTCATTTCAAATTCTGATTTGAGAAGAGTGTGATTAGGGGTAAATAACGTCATCTCCAATTCCTTGCCTATATTGGCTTGTTTATGCACTACATGTATAAACAAGGGTTGTATACAAGGGTTTCCTGTAAAGGACTGCAAGCACAGCCTGATCAAAGATTCTTTTTTGTGAATATACTCATCCATTGGCCATTTATATAATATAAAGGAAAGTTGTTTTATATGTAGTTTTTGTATAGAATATTGTATGACTTTTGTTTTTTAGAAATGTAAAATGGACATTTAACTATCTACAATTAAGGTTTGAAGGTGTGAATTATCATACAACTTGTCAAAGCGTCACGTATAGGAAAAAGTGTCCAAAAAATGACATTTCAAATATTTAATGGAAATTTGATCTAAACATGTAAAACTAGGTATTGCACATTTGTGTGCAATGTGTATGTCGAAGAGATTTGGAATGTCAATCAGGGAAAAAATTGGTCTAGTGTTTTCTTTATGTGTGGAATATATGTTGTTTATGCAACAAAGATCTTAAGGGAGAAGTGTTTTTTTTCAAATCAACTATGCATCTACTTAGAGAGAGAGAGAAAGAGAGGGGTGGGGGAGGGGACAGAGGAGGGAAGGGGTAAAGAGATATCTAGATAGATGAAAGAAAAAAATATTATAGAAAGAGATATAGAGAGAGATGGATTGAATAAGAGGGAGATAAAGATAGATGGAGAGGGAGATATTGAGAGGGAAGAAGAGAAAGGGGGAGAGATAGGTAGAGAAAGAGAGGTGGGAGCTAGAGGGGAGAGATGGAGAGATAATTCAATATATAAAGAGGGAGACATGGATATAGGTAGATGATGATATAGAGAGATAAATAAAGATAGGGAGAGAGATAGAGAGAGAAGAATATATAGATAGATAATGATATGAAAAGAAAAAGATAGGTGGAGTAAATAAGAGAGAGCTCAATAGATGGAGAGATAGAGGTAAATAGATAGTGGTAGAAAAATAGAGATGGAGAGATAGAGTAAATAAGAGAGAAAGAGTTGTAGATAATGAGATATCAATAGAGAGGGTGAGGGAGAGACATGTAGATAGCGATAGATGGGGAAAGGGTGAATGAGGTGAGAAAAACAAGTAATAGATAGGTATATAAAGAGAGAGGGGGGATAGGCAAAGAGATAGAAATAGGGATGGAGGTAAGGAGGGAGAAATAGGGAGTGTGAGTGCATGTGTGTGTGTGTGTGTGTGTGTGTGTGTGTGTGAGAGAGAGAGAGAGAGAGAGAGAGAGAGAGAGAGAGAGAGAGAGAGAGCACTCT
>MU224028.1:1381008-1400145 GCA_018584345.1 Thuja plicata | reverse complement strand
TTGAATCCCGCATGCCAGGGTTTGATGAACAGACCAACCCGATCATAGAAATAAGGACCTCCCTCAAAGACCCGATTCCGATCTGACATGCAAGAGAAATTCACCAAGAAGTAGCTATTACCAGCCAACATAATATCGAAATCTCCTTCCACCTGCCATGAATGACGAATCCATGCTTCCAGAGCCGACAGGGAAATGCGGATTCCAAGAAACTTACAGATCAATGCATGCGAGGCCAAATATTCAACATCTTCCTTTACTGCCTCTGGAGGGATAACCAACACAGGCCGGTCTTGACAGCGCGGAAGGCAGCCATTAACTTTGTTTACCTTAGAGCGATCGCTAACATAAAAGGTCTCCTTCTCTTGAGGATTCACCCCTGGATCAGATCGGTCACAGCTGGAAGCTCCAGCAATAATGAGACTCCTGGAAACCCCGCCCGCAGCCATACGAACTAGGGCCAGGGAGAAATTCCCCTACATACAACAGTGACGAGAAGAAAAAATAGGCAGATTTTGCCTGCCAAATACAAAAATCGAGGCCGCTGCAATCAATCCCGATCTCAAAATTTTATTAGCTCCTTCAAATTTAGTTAGCAGGACATTCATCGGAAGGCTAGCTGTGAACAGCAACCTCAGTATTCGCGCTCTGGTCTCGCTGGAAACCGTAGAGCTACCTCGCTCCACCCTGTCCTCTGATCGGAAAGCAATACACACACACACACAGCTAAGATTGATGACAATATTTTTTTTATTTTTTTGTTCAACATTTTTTTTTATTAATTTTTTATTAGGCATAATTGTTGTTTTTAAAATCGTTCTTGTACGACAAGCATAATTTGACCAAAACATATGATTTTAAATTATTTTTTTAAAGTGTGTAGAATTGTCTCTAGTTTGATGTCATGTAATTTTTTTTGCGAGAAAATTTCAAATAAAAAAGTCATTAAAATAACAAAATATCCTATTATCTCTAGTTTGTGGACCTATTTTAGTAGAAATTCAATGAAAAATAGAAATTTTAATCAAATTTTAAAAAAAGTTACATATTTAGAATCTGCATAGTCTGATCTATAATGGGTTTTTATTTTGTCAAAATATTCCTCTGAAAAAGTCTTCATATATATATCTAAAGTCCTTATTTTTTATGGACACTAGCAGAGCCTTCAAGTTGTAGGTCAAACCAGGTCCAAGGCTATGGTTCGGCTACCCAAGCCTCTTTCCAAACCAAAAGCCAACAGTAAAAGTGGGTTTGAAATTCAATTTTTTTAGAAACGAGGTCCTGTTTAGTAAACGTTACCCCATTTACCTTTTTTGAACTTCATAATGTATAAATGAATCGATGGAAGGTTTTGTTAAAAAAATAATATTTTTTCAAAACAGGATCCCGTTTTGAAACGGGGTCCTGTTTTGTTTTTCAAAACGGGACCCCATTTTGAAACGGGATCCCGTTTTGTTTTTTGAAATGGGATCCCGTTTTGAAACGGGACCCCATTTCAAAAATTTTAGGCTCGAGACCCCGAAGCTAAACGATACCCCGTTCATTCTAAGCGGGGACCCGTTTTGTTGAGTGTGATTTCGCGAATTTGCCTAAGTATGAAAGTTCCTAGTTAAGTGGACTCGTCTTCTTGCTTCAACCCAGAGAGAGAGAGAGAGAGAGAGAGAGAGAGAGAGAGAGAGAGAGAGAGAGAGAGAGAGAGAGAGAGAGAGAGAGAGAGAGAGAGAGATGGTCTATTTTACATAAATTTATGTAATACATAAGGTGAATTGCTTGACCAAATGATATTGTTTGAGAAACAAATGTTTGAATACTTAAGTGATAGGTTTACATCAATTATTTATCGACATGGAGATATAGATAGGAAATAGGGAGGGATTAAGAAGGGATATATATATATATATATATATATATATATATATATATATAGAGAGAGAGAGAGAGAGAGAGAGATGTTTGAATTGTATAGAACAATTATTAATATGATATTCCAAAGTTATAGTTCCCATTTCAAACCGAATGAAAAAATATATACAACATTTTTTATTATTGCATGATTAATAAATGCATTAATTTGAAATTGTAAAATATGCAAAAAAAGGTATTTTTTTAATTACATAATTAGTACAATATATGAAGTTAGAGGTTTTGATTGAAACTTGTATAACCAAACATGTAATCTTAAAGTCTTATGTTAAATGTAGGAGTAGAACAACCCCAACACTTCAAGGATCAACTATGTAGAGCCCATTAGTTAATCACTATTAGAATTTTTTTTTAAAGATTATATTCTATATATGATGTGTAAAATTCTATAATTTACTTGTTAATGATGATGTATAGTTGTATATAATATTAATTTCTATTGTAAGAATAACTACAACAAATAAATGTCGGATAAAAATGATGCAGATGATGTTCTATATTCAATTGAGGAGAAAATATTTGTTTAATTAAGATGTAGAGAAAGAATAAATAAAAATGGTCCCTAACAAAATGTGAAGAAACAAACCTTTAAATATCTTGTAAAAATGATGCACAATTTACAACTAATACAAGTGTAATCTAGCGTAGATGTGTATTTTCCACGTATGGCTCAACTATGCTACATGTTTCCACGTTTTACCATATCTGTGTGAGTCTGTAACAAGAGAAAGATATGAATGATTAAAATTGAAAGAATAACAAAAATATAACCATTTTATTAACTCTTTTAAAAATGATTACATTTCCTCTATAAATAGAGGACTTATCGAAACAAGAGCCAAGAATTACAAACTGAATAGAACTCTATAACTTAACTAAAACATTCTACATGCACAATAGATGTGGGTCAATGGAAGGATACCACCATCTTATTAGGCAATGTGTAGAAAATTGTCTTTGACCACTTACTGATTTTTAGGAAACATGTGGAGCATATAAAGAGGCAATAACTAATACTGCAATCCACGTATAACAAATTGTATAAAAGGAGAAGGATAAATTACAAGTCTCCCAACAAGATAATCCATGGGTTGAATTTCCTTTTACAACATTTCACATGAGGATCATAGTACTACATAGAAACTGGATATACTATCACTGCTTCTATCAACATGGTGTAAATATGTACTGACCAAACCTATACAAGTATCTTCCATCGAAGAAATGTTTTAATTTAAACCCAAACAAGTTCAAGTTTTCAATTGTAATACTTGAAATCACATCAATATCAGTTAATTTTATTGTGACAGAGCTATTGGGTGATCACACTACTTCCATGAGAAAGGAAAAGACTCTCCCTTGCTATATTTCAAATAATGTTTACATTGAAAATTTTGGAGCAACAAAAGAGGTGGTTTAGCAGGTTCCAAATTATAGAAAACCTTCTTCTTCTTCTTCTTCTTCTTCTTCTTCTTATAGAAGAGGTGGTTTTTCAAGTTCCAAATTATAGAAAACTTTTGTGGTTGTCTTCTTCTTCTTCTTCTTCTTCTTCGTCCTCTTCCTCTTCCTCTTCCTCTTCTTCTTCTTCTTCTTCTTCTTCTTCTTCTTCTCCTTCTTCCTTCTTCTTCTTCTCCTCCTCCTTCTTCTTCTTCTCCTCCTCCTCCTCCTCCTCCTCCTCCTTCTTCTTCTTCTTCTTCCTCTTCATCTTCTTCTTCTTCTCCTTCTTCTTCTTTAATTTTTTTTCTCTTTTTTTTTTTAAATTTTTAATTTTTAATTTTTGGAAGAAGGCAATCTTTTTAGATAATGCTCCTTGAAAGCATAAACCATGATATTCCAAAGATCTAAAATCATATGCTCAAAGATGCCGATAGGGAAAGGAAGATGAAAGAGGAAAATGGAGGATAAGATTTTATGCAAAGAGAGTGAGGTTGGAAGATAGGAGGAATAGACAAATGAGGAAAAATGATAGAAGGTAGAGGGATAGTGAATGGAAGGATTGTGAAAGGGTATATGGAAAGGAAGGAAAGATCAACGTCAATACACACCTTGAAGGGTGGTGAGAGGATGGAGAAAATGTGAATGAAGGAATACGTGAAGGAATATGGTGAATGGATAATAGAGGTTGCGGTTTAGGCGCATGGAATGAAAGGATGTTTTTGGAATAATATGAAGTGGAAGCCTTTGGAAGCTTGAATGTCAACTTCACTTGTTGCTCAACATGAGACTCTTTCAAGAGAGACTTTGGAATCCATATAGTCATAGGCTTTTCATTTATTTTTGATGATTTAGAGAGAATATCTTCAATGATGGATTTTGGAACCCATACGTGTGTAGTTTTCTTCTTAGACATCTCTTTTGAATTTATGCCCCCATGTTGATTAGAGGAGACATGGTGATATTATTTTTTAGATGAATTCTTATATTGCTTCTTTTTCTTGTATTGAACATTCAAGTTTCTTCCAAAAGAAATGGAACTTGTGGAGGAAGAAGAAGAATATGACTGTTTTAGATGGGTGGATGGATGAAAAGGATTCAAGAGTATGCATTTATGTTGATCTTGAGGAAAGATAGGAGATGGAGGGACGTAAGCACCCAAGATGGATGATGAATTAGGAGGGTTAGGAGGGGAAAGTGAAGAGACATAAGGACCCAAGATGGAAGGAAAACTTGAAGCCCTTAGTATTGGTAGAGGAGGTCCAAGGATGGATGTGGAAGATGCAAAAGGATAATTAATAAGTTCATCGGCATGTATATGACAACCAAGGACATCAACATCTTTAGAGTGAGCATTAGGATTTTCAATAAGATCGTCAACATCTTGAATAGGAGAACCTTCTTTGATAGGATTGTTTGAAGCTTGGAAAGACTTAGGAAGAGTAGAAAGTGGAAGCAAACATGGAGTGGTAGAAAAAGAAGATGAAAGACTTTGATCTTGACAAGGATCTTTGGATAGCATAATCACATAATTTTCCTCTTGATTTTCAATAGGCTTAATATTGGAAGTAACAACACCATTTTTAATAACCTAAATGGAAGTATCATCTTTGGAAAGTGTAAGTGGGGTAAGGTTATTTTGATTGTCAATAAGCTCAATGGTGTAAGTAGTAACTTGATATTTCTTAGGAGAAGACTTAAGACAAGCTGGAATGAATGAGAAAGGGCATGCGGGATCAAAACAACCATGAAATAGATAAGAGACATCATGAAAAGGATTGGATGACATGGAGGTTTCTTGATCTTGCTCTTTCTTTATGTTCTTTTCTTTATCATTTTTAGAGTCATCTTGACATGGATCCACTTCTAAGGACAAGGAAGCATGGTTGAATTGTATGGGAGATTTGGGAAGAGATGGGGAAGGATTAGATGAAGTAGGCATTATAGAATATAAAGGCTTAGGCTCTTTAGGTTTAGCATTATTGAAAGTATTTGCAGCCAAGTGAAGGTTAGCTTGAGTTTCTTTAAGAGGTAGCTCTTGAGGATAACTATAGGGAACTGCATGAAAAGCGTTAGGACTTCTATCAGATGAAGCATTTATAAGATTTGGAAATCTTGGAAACTTTAGGAGATGTGTGTGTATTGGAGGAAGTAGAGGATGGAAGGGAGTCATCACAAAACAAAGGTTAATCATTACATAATCTTGCTTGAGAGTGCAATCTTTATTTTCAGCATGAGAATCCTTAGAGGAGAGACTCTTATAGTAGCTACATTTATAACCAATGCAGAAAGTTTTCTCTTCCTCAGTATCATCCAAATATTGTTCACAAAATTCATCAAATTCTTTTTTGAAATCAGAGTCATATGGATCACCATCACAATCTATCCAATGTGACATCCCCTTACCAGTATACACAAGCACATGATGAGGAGGATTCTTAGGAATAGGAGTATCATAGGTATCACTGGATTCTCCATCATCATATTCATCATAGTCATCATATTCATAATAGATGGGTGTGTCACTCTTTGTGGAAGAGGTATCACAAGGATTTTCACGTTGCTCATTATGGTATGTCTTGAAAAGAGAAGTATGACTCTTGGGAGAAGTAGAAGAAGAACGAGATCATGGAGATGAAGAAAGTGAAGACCTAGTGGAGGAAGAAGACTTGGATGATGAGGAAAGATGAGAAGAATTTGAAGATGAAAGACATTTGGAAGAAGGAGATCGTAACATGATTGTGTACATGATTCTAGTGAAGATGTCTGATTCATTCAATTTTTGTCTTATTTTTTCCAGAGATTCATCACTCATGTAACATCTAGAAGGATCATTGGAGGAATAATACTCTTTGAATTGAGAAATGAGTTTGAGATCATCTATTGTCAAGAGACCTTCCCTAACAAGATAGGGGAAATCCATGATTCTAGAAGGAGGGGAATCAAGCATGGTAGTGAAAAAAGAGATGAATAGAAGAAGGTAGACTAGATAATAAGAGGAAAAGAAACAAGAATACGTGAAGAGCTTAGGAAGAAGAGGAAGAAGCGTGAAGGAAGAAGAGAAATGATGGAAATGGGAGACTAGAAAGACATGGGAAATGTGGAAGAAAGAAGACCAAGAGTCATTTTTTGGAACTTGATACCATTTACATTCATTTGGATGTTGAGAAACATGTCATAGCACCTTTTGGGGAGACCAAGTGAAGTTTTCATCACTCGGGAACTCAAATTTGTTCATTTTAATTGACCAACTAGATGCATTAACAGATTTTTATCATCAATCAAGCATGCAAGACAACAATCAGGGAGTTCAAGAAAACATTTGTCTTCAAACAATGAGCAAGGGACAAAGAGACCTTGCGCATGAACAAGAATAGTGACATAGTATTCTACTACATAAATATTCTACTTGTGTATGTTCTCAAAAGGTTTTTCCAATCACGCACATAGTCCTAGAAAAGATAAAGTTGGTTGCACTATGGTTCTTAGTAATGGTTTGACTCTGCAACTTTTTCAATCTCTAGTGGGTGAAATTCAATCCTGGTGCATCGAGGTTTTGACACAGTCTGAGAATTTAATCAATCAGGAGCTGCTGAGGAGATCTGACAACCCACAAGAAACTACACCCATGGAGATTTCTTCCATAAGGACATTTATATAGCGGTTGTTGCTACTATGGCAAAAATGGATATTACCTCTTGAGGTTGCATCCACAAGGTTTACCCAATAAAGGGAATGTCCACTATGGTTAACCCTCTCTAACAAGGAAGACTCATAATATGAACCACATGGGGACTTAGTTCGGATTCTAGGGTTCCAAGTTTCTAATTTTTCCAAAAGGGAAAAGAGCATAATCCTCTAGCCTCTTCACCTCACCAAAACATAGCAAGTAAGATTAATTGACCCACTAATTTGAAATCACCCCACCCAAGGTTCATAAATCAACAACAATGACCACCAATCTCAAGAGAGAAAGTATCGTCAAAAGTTGAAGACCAAACCAACTGAGATAATAACAAATCCTTCCCTACCTACAAGGAGATCTATCATCAAGAAGAGCTTCGCATGTAAGACAAGTGAATGAAGCCCACTCTCTCAAGATCACCACAAATAGTGTTCATAGGGCCTAATTACTATGTGAAACATATATGAAAGAAAGAAAATCTATGTCTATTTTTAGAGCACCACTTAGAAATGTGATCTATGAAAGCAAGAAAACACTCAAGCTTAACACATGAGATGTTCATTATTATTTCCAAAATCCAAATTTTATAGAGATGCAACAAAATACCTCAAGTCCAAAGAAACATACTTAGTATATTTTACCTTATTGTTTCTTTTGTTGAGCTTTTCCATGAAAGTAAGCCACGAACTCTCCAACAAGCAAGACAAGCAAACAATCAAGCAAGATATGCAATGTATATTCAACTTATGCAAACCCTAGGGCTAGATCTGAAAAAAAATTGTTAGGAGAAATAATAACCAACAAATAATCCAAATAAAAACTCACATCATGCATTGAACCATGTGAAAAATAAGTGCAAGCTAATCATTAAATGCCCTTTTTTTTTAATTTTGATTTTTGACCTAGTCAACAAGATCTTATTTGTTTGCTATGATTTCAGCCCTAAAAATAGAAATGAAAAGAAGAGACCCCTATTAAAAAATAGAGAGCTTTCCAAAAATGTAAATTTTTTAGCAATATTTTCTGATTTGTGTCCTAGGGAGCCATTTTCCCAAAATAGACTAGTTTTCATAAATCGACCAAATGAGCTATGATATTGCATCCAAATTTAAAACACAAAGAATGGACCCCCCTATATAATTTAAAGAAATTTCTAAAAATGTAAAAAATTTCCAAAACATATGCTGATTTGCGCCAAAAATTAAGGTTTTATGAAAAATAAAGAAAACATTATAAAAAAAATTCAAAATACCTCAGAAATTTCTGAATTTTTTTACTGAAGCTTCTCTAATATGTTGCCAACCTGCAAAATAAATTTCACACCAAAACGCCAATCCGTTTAGGAGATATGATCAAATCTTTCAAAAACCCTAGGTTTTGTCTTCAACTCATCCTGCACAAGGGTTAGGCTTGAAAAACTTCAATAAAATAACCATGTAAAGATTAGAAAATCTGAAAATCTGAAAAAAATGAAGGAAAATTAGGAGCATCATGCCCCACGGTGGGCACCAAAAATGTTTTCTAAAAATGTGTCACACTCCTATGGGTTATTCCATCCAAGGTTGCTCAAGAATGAGGCCTCAAATATTGACTTATATCTCTTTAGTCAAAGAGTGCAAAGGTGTGTGATGGAGGCCCTTAGATTGACCTAGTTGTGTCTATGCAAGTACACCATGAAATGAGAGATTCAATGCATGAAAATGACAACTATTCTATTTGATTGCAATGCAAGAAAAAGAAATTAGTCTAAATGATAACAATGCATGATTATTCTATGAAAGGAAATATGAAAGCTTAATCTATGGAAGAAAATGTGAATTTAATCTAATATGACTCTAATCTACATGAATATCCATGGATGCAAGGAGAAGAAGACAAGAAGAGAGAAGTTGCAATATCGAAGCCAAAGTGTTCAAATCCTTCTCCAAAATTGCTCTCCAAACCTGCAACATAACAATACCTAAAAATTCTATATGAGAATGAGAAGGAGAGGTTTCCTTTTAAAGAGAAATGGATGGTAGAGATTAAGAGACAAAAATCAAAGGCTATGATTAAGAGGCAAAAATCCCACCACTTAGGAAGATGTGTAGAAAAAGGAACTTTTATTTCATTTATTTCCTTTTTCATCAAATAAAGTGCTTTAAGTGGGGATTTTTATTTATTTAATTAAAAGAAGGGTTTTCTTTTAATTAAATAAATTAGAAGAATTTTATTTAATTAAATGGAAGGAATTTTATTTAATTAAAAGGGAGATTAAATCTTTTAATGAAATAAAAATGATCAAACCTTAGGAAATATTGAAATAATTGAATTAATTACAATTTGATCAAAGAAATTGATTTGAATTGAAAATGTTGCAAAGCATTGATTTAGGAAATTGATAAATTGATAAAATGATAAATGGGGCCCACAGTCTAGGCGACCATTTTAGGGTGCATACAGTATTTACTAAAAAGAATTTACCTTCTACAGAAATACAGAATCAATACGATGCTCTTATGGTTGTTTTTTCTATCAATAAGAGTATCATTCGTAGGACCTTGATTGATAATGGATTTGGGCTTAATATTTGTAGCATGGACATGCTCAAAGTGATTGTAGCCGATCTTTCAACTATTCAACCTAATAATAATCCTATATGTGGCTTTGATAACATTGATAAGAACACTTTGGGCATCATTACCTTACCTATCAAAGTAGGTCCGATCATCCTGAATACTCATTTTCATGTTATGCATGGACCTCTTAATTATAACCTCCTTTTGGGTAGACCTTGGTTGCATGAGATGCATGCTGTTCCTTCCACCCTTCACTATAAAGTCAAGTTTATTCACAACAACATGGTGTATACACTTCATGCGGATGATGCACCAAATCCTTGTTTGAATATTCAAACCCATAATACTCCTATTCCTAATAGTAATCCTTCTTCCTCAAATTCTCTTCCTAGAGATGATTGCGAAACCTTTGATTTTAATCCTACCTTTATTGGAGAGTATAAGGTTTCTAATCTTGATTTTATGAAGTAACAAAGAGAGTTTGAACAACGAGCTTTTGCTTCTACTTCTAATACCCTTTCGTAATAAATTTGTCTCTGCTTCTACCCACTATGAATCTATCAAACCTACTAATGATGACATAGTGACTACTGAAATTCCATTGACTCCTTCTGATATGGATTCTCATTATGGTCCTGGTTATCATTTACTAGTTAAACAAGGATTCCATGGTCAAGGATGTGGTAAGCATAAACAACGAATTCAAATTCCCTTACAGAATGGGGGGCATGAGCATTCTTATGGATTGGGATTTAATCCTCAAAAACTCATCAATGTTAACAACATCTCAAATAACACTTCAAAACATGATGACCCTATGAAAGAATTTGACCAAGAAGTTCTTTTGCCTAAACTCCTTAATGCTAAGATGATTACTAGACCTAAATGTAAAAAGAAATAAAATCCACACTTGAAGACTCTTCCTTTTTGTTTGTATCATATATTTCATGATCACTCTACTAATGAATGTCAAGCTTTACATTATATGATTAGGAAGCTCATTGATAGTACAATTATTTATATATCATGTGGCAATGAGTTGTATTTCAATCTTGTTTTCTCTAAATAACATTTATGTTCCTATTATGGAACTCTACATTATGTAAACAATGTTAGCCTAATCCTTGGGGGCTCATTGTCTTGCATAGTGTTGTGAGCGATATAATAGGTCCCCTTTCATCCTTGTTCCTACGCTTCGGGGGCAAGGATGCCATCTCCTTCTTTTCTGTCTTTTCGGGATCCACTTTTCCCTTAGTTAAGCAGTACTTATCTATTCCAATCATACATGAAAATTTTGGTTTGCATTGAGGATCTATGTCCTTGATCATAACCTATTTCGTTGTTTAACATTGGGTTTCCATGGTTGATAAATTTCTCACCTTGGAAACTGAATGGTGTGCTATCCCTCACAAGGGTTACTTTTTCACTTCTTGCATGATATCTCTTTGCATTCATCCCTTCCATGGCCTCACAGGAGTTGTGACCTTCTTGGCTTGGATTAGGTGTTGTCTATGGACATTGTCTTGATATTGTTGAAGAAGGCTTTATCCTTCTTCTTTTATTTCCTTAACATGTCAAAATAGTATGTATTTTTCCATCTTAAGGAGGGGGGCATATATACGACCTCCCTCATTCTATATTATGCATTTTTGTTCTAATCTATTGTTTTTCAGCATGCTAAATATTCTAAAGGTAACGCACATAAGTTACTAAATCCTGAAGAGATACACATTCACTTACAATTCAATATGCTAAATCCTCAGAAGGTAATGCACATAAGTTGCTAAAGCCTGAAGAGGTACACATTTTACAAATGTAGTCCATGGTGATATAAGGATATGGATCCATGGGTACTTCATAAAGGCCATCAAAAGATGCACTACATACATGCACAAAGCCGCCAGAAGGAGCACAAATTTATGGGGTGACTATCAAGTGCTTTCTTGATGGGCCATCCTATCCTGTTTGTGGTTCACAGTGAGATACACACATCTTACTGGGAAAGGTAACCACTCTTCTCTCTCTCTTTTTCTCTTTAACTAGTGATATCTCTCTTATCATGATCTTAGGGTTGATAAAGACTTGAGTCCCTATGGGCTTGAGGATTCCTTTGTCCCTTTTGATTTCAACAAGATTATCTTTTCTTCATGATCTCCTTTACCAAGAGTTTGCATCGAGTCCATACTCTTGCTAAAGTGGGGGCTAAATGTATAGTCGGAAAATGGAAGCACTTCCATTATAGATTGGTTTAGCCTTCTGAGTAAGTGGTTTGGGGTCATGTCAAGCACCTTGAATGGGTCTCTGACTTGGATCTAGATTTCTCCCATGTTCTATCGCATTTCCCACTTTTCTCTGGCCTTTTTTTGACATCCTAAACTAAAAAACTAAGATTTTTTACCTTAGGGTCAAAATTGACCTTTCTAGGTCAAGGTCGACCTCGACCTTGAACTAGGTTAGAATCAACCTTTTTCTGACCCAAGGTCTAGATTTCAAATTTCTGGGGTTTTCGAATGTCAGGCTTCAGAAAATTTCATTTCCCGCTTCCGGGTCAGCTTTTTTGGTTTCTGAAATGAGGACTCTTTAATCATATTTAATATAGGTCCACTTCTAGGGGTATAGGTCTAATGGGAAGTTAATTCTCCTATGTAGGCCTCTCTAGAAGATTGTGCCCTATATTGGTATATAAGGAAGCCTTCTCCTCTCATTTTCTCTAAGTCTAAGGAGGTGAAATCTAAGTGCAAGCTAAGAAGAAAGATTTGAAGCAAGAATCTATTGAAGCAATCATCTACTCTCAAGCATTCAAGCACTAAAACATTCAAGCACTCAAGCATTCAATCATTCAATTCATCAAGGAGATCCATTGGTAGCCATTGAAGGATTCAAGCTCTATGGAGCCCTCTTGTTGAAGATTTCTCCATCCATATTCCTCCAAGCCTCTTCCTATTCCAAGATCCATTCAAGATTAGTGTTGAAGATCTATAGGAAATTTATTTGAGATATCCTACATACTAAATTCCACATCCATTCGGTGCATACATACTTGTGGATCCACGGATTCGAATCTGCCACAAGGGTTTCCATACAAGCAAGGTGAGTTTGTCCATTTCTTTGTTTTACTTATGCAATTTCAATTATATTATAAGGTTAATTCTAAAACCTGGGTTTGACCAAGGCAAACCCCTCCCCCCAACAAACAAACCATTTTTCTTGCAGGGACAGGTTCAGAACAATGAATTAGAGTGCATATTCGAATAGCCTTTTCGAAAAACTATCAGGATCCGAAAATAGATATTTTGTCATAGATTATAGGTCAAAATCAGAGATCGATTCTGCCCTAGGTCAGAATCGGAGGTCGATTCTGCCCTAGCTCAGAATTAGAAATTCATGGTCAAAGTCGACATTGACTTGAGGGTCAAAATCAGAACTGAGCCAGATCGGAAAATAATTTCTGGGTTTTGTAGATCTCATAGTTTTGGTTCAAAATTATGGAAATCAACAATTTATGAGACCGTCTAACAGGGTTTTCAGTAGGTTCTTTTTTGGAGGTATGTATTTTATTCCATTTTCCTTTACAAACATTCCCCGATTTACACCCCTTATCAATTACAATTAAATGTATGTGGATAATATGTGCATAGTGTCACTTTTATGAGCAAATCTCCATTGTTCTAAACCCCATACATATTTTCCCTATTACAATAGTTATTTTCATGGATTGTGGAAATCTCTTCTCTTTGAGAATAGAATATGTTTATTTATTGGATTTAGCGGAGAATGTGATGAATGAAATATTATTTAATGCATAATAGGAATATTTATAATATGATGGAGAAATATGCATAATATAGTATAATGAATAATGACAATATTATAATGGAATAATGGATCCACCTGATTAATGTAAAATTGACATTAATACGAGGAAAATTTTATGTCTACATTTTGCCCCTCTTTGAGACAATGCAGCTTGTCGCATTGTTTCAAAGAAAATTTGTGCTTTAAAATTTTTTGATTATTTATTTATGCCCTTGTTTGAATAGGTATATATAATGGGTATGCCCCCTCAAGAGGTTGTCTAAGATATCCGAAGTACAAACTCTCAATAGATCACGGGGAATATTTGTTTTGATGTTGCATGATTGATTAAGCCATGGGAAATTATAAGATACTGCACTGAGTAAGTAATAAGTTGGACATCTGATAAGTGTAATTGACCAATTGATGAAAATGATTAGGATAACCAGATGGAATGAGTTTATTGGGATATTTGATATCTAATTGAGCTAATTGGGCTAGTTGATAGCCAATAAAGTTGATTGAACTATTTGATAGTTGATTGTGCAAATTAGAATTGATTTTCATCGATTTCATTAATTTTAGGCAGATAAGATAAGATTGATGTTGATTGATAGGATAATGCATGATAGATCAATTGCAAGTGGATGAGATGATGGGACACTGATTAATTGAAAATAGATAAATCAACATAAATGATGATTGCGGGGTAATTTCCCAGTATTGATGATAGCTGAGAATTTGATTAGGATTGTTGCGAGTGAAAGACAAGTTAATATAAGGATTGATTGATTTATCGAGGGGTGATGATATTCTAAGAAGCATGTCAATTAATTTGAAATTTTATTCAAGAGAAATATATCATATGGACAAAGTGATTGAATGATCTTAATGCGACAAGGAAGAAGAAGAAAAGATTGAAGATGGAGCGGTGATGGAAGAGATGATTGATAAAAAGGGATGTGAAAGGAGATGCAAATGATGAAATAAAAAATGTAGGTGATGAGAATTCTTGTTCTTTATAAGTGCTTATATCATCATCGAGATTATTATGACAAATGGATGATTTCATTTGGATATGCTTTAGATCCAAATGAATTGAAATACCAATTGTGTGAAAGAAAACACATTAGACAGTAAGGGAATGCCTTCGTTTGCATCAAACCTTTGTGTCCTCAATGATCTTAGATGATAATTTCCTGAGATAAGTCATCATATTACTAAGGAATGTTCCACAAGGAACAATCAAGTGAACATGACCCATCATTGCCTCTCTAGTTAAAGACATCCTGGAGATAAAATATCTATTCTGAAACATCCCGAAGAGACTAAAAGACATATCACCAAAGATAAAATAAAAAAAATAAAAAATATATAAGAAAACAAACATTATGTTTCATGCCAAAGTGATTTGTGTTCATAGTTAATGTGTTTGATTCAATAGGTTGATACGATATTGTTATGTTTTATTGATTGTAGTCTTATCACGTCATGATTTTGTTGATGTTCAAAGCTACATGCTCAGTCGAAGTGTTTGTGTCTTTGAAATGTTTATTAGATGTTTTAGATTTTTTCAGGTCTTTTTATGATATATATGATTTTTTTCAGGACATTTTACATTTTTTTGGGTTTTTTTAGTATATTTTTGGATTTTTTGGATTTTTTCATGACATTTTATGATTTTTTCAAGACATTTTATAATTTAGGATTTTAACAAGTATTTGACCACTGATTCTCAAGCAACATTACATTTTTTTCCCCTAACATATATCATGGCATAAGACATTATGAGGGGGATGAGAAAAATGATGGCATATAAATAAATAAGAAAATGATAGAGGAAGTGTAAGTGATTTGCAAGGACTATCTCATCAAGGTTATCCAAGCTAGGGATTGGGATATGGCAATGTAAAGAAATGAAAAGTGCATTGACATAAGCTGATGAAATGACATGAAGGGTATGTGTTCCAAATGAATGGACATGCCAATAGGCTTTTGAAAACTAATTTTTTGATTTTAATGTCCTTAGTTTTGATCAAGATCAAGGGGTTATGATAGGATAGGGGTGTGGTATTGATAGGATAAGTGAGATCAAAAGTGGTAAGGGATGATGGAGGAAGGGAATAATAAGATAAGGGATAGGGACCAAGAGTGTAGATAAGGATAAACATATAGGATGTGTGATACTTAGTAAGATCCTCAACCTTGTCAAGATCAAAGGTGGAAAAGGGGATATGGATGCAAATAGGATAAACGATGGAAGATGGTGGATGGTGGATGGTGGATATAAAAAGAATATGAAAGATAAGATAGCATGCCTGAAATTTTCCCCAGTGCAGATGAAAAAGGATAAAGGATAATAGATTATGCATGATGCTTGTTTGCCAGGTTTTCATCATGGTACTTTCCTCAGGAGCCACCGAGGTAGTTTTCACACACAAACGAATTTATTTCTCTTTACTTTTTTTTTTCTTTTTTTGTCTTTCTTTTCTTTTCTTTTTACTTTTTCTAGAAGATAACAAATACATGATAGGAAATGAAGAACTCATGAATCTTGTTCTTTGGATAGTTTCTCTTGAGAGATATTCTATAATAGACAATGGTCATTTGAGGTATGCGCAAAGATGTTGATAGGGTAAAGGGAAATGAAACAATGGATACAATAGATGGTGTGATTTTATTCATAGGATTGGATAAAGAGGGTGGAAGGATAGAACATAGGATCTGATTAATAGATGGGGTATTGAAATAATTGTGAAGGATTAGATGAAAAGGGTGACAAGGTCAATGTTGGAACACACCTTGAAGGGTGGTGGAGTAATGGACAAAAGTGAATTTTTGAGTGTGATATTTTGATGGAGAGAAGGATGTGGGATTTGGGACATGAGGACCCAAAATAGAATAAGGGTTTGGAAGACGTTTAGATGGAGGATTAGAGGAAACCTTGGTATTAAGCAATTTGAATGACAACTTTTATTTTTATTTAGTATGAAATTCTTGTACGAGCAACTTGGGAATCCATATAGTTTTTTATTTTTGTTTTCCTTGTGCTTTAGAACGTAGCTCTTCACCAAAATATTTTGGAATCCACATAGCTTTTTTTTTCTTTATCTTGTGCTTTAGACTACAACTCTTCAATGAAAGACTTTGGAATCCATATAGCTTTTGATTTTGATATTTCTTTGATGGGCCTTTGTGGCCTTTTGGATATTTATTTTTTATTTGTATCTGCATGTCGATTAGATTGGACATGTTGATCCTTAAATGCATGTGGATTTGTAGACTTACAAGTTTTATGTTTTGCATCCAAATTTATTTCAAGGTTGTTGGGATATGGATGATTTGGAGGTATTTTGGATGAGTTCATATAGATAGATGGTTGGAAGATACTCAAGGATGTGTTCCTTTTTTACCTTTACTTATGATATGGTAAGTAGATAGAGGGACGTAAGGACTCAAGATGGAAGGAAGGGATGAAGGCTTAAGTTTTGAGGTATATGGACCCAAAATGGATTTGGAGGATAGGGAAGATGTATGCTTGTGTTTGAATGGAGGAATATAATGTATCAAAGAGATATCAACTTCTTTAGGGTGAGTTATGTAACCAAGGCTAGCGCCATTAGGATTTTCTTTTATATCAAGGAGTTTATTATTGGCTTCGATAGGAGAAATGGTAGTTTTAGGAGGATTAGGATCATAAAGGGGATTAGAGTAAGTAAAGGGTTCTTGAGATAGATATGGATGATTATGACAAGTATATGAAGGGATATTATTATCTTGACATGGAAGAGGACCATTAAATTGTGTGCTTTTATTTGTATTTTAAATAGGACCATTAGAAGGGATGGAAGGAATATTGGGATCTTGCTTAGCGGGTGAATGAGGAATGGAACTTGAAAGGATACATTGATCTTGAGATGGAGAGGGGTCAACATAGAATAAGTGGAAATATATGAAGGGATCCTCAGGAAATTCTTGGGAAATGGAATCTTGGTCAAACTATGGAGGAAGTTGGAGTGTTTTGGTATCTTGATCTTGATCTTGATCTTTAGGAATTATTTATTCATTTTTTAGATTGGGATTAGTTTGGATTTATATATTAGATAGTCCTTGAGGGTCAAAATGAAAAGTGTCATCATTGAGTTCATTGTTCGAGGGAGATGGTGCAAACTATAGTTGGGAAACTTTAGAAGAAATTGTGGAAGAGATGGAGGAAATTTGTGGGCCATTTCTAGACATAGGTGAATGATTTTGATCATGATTGGAAGTATTCTCTTGTTATTCTTTATGAAAACCATTAGGATTTTCAAATTCAATCTTACCATCATCAATGAGGTCTTGGATCTTATGTTTCAAATCTATTAAATTTGAATTCTTATTCTTGTTGTGTCTATGATATGCACAATAGTTACTAAAAACCCCATAACCCCATGTGGTCACTTTAGGCAATTTGATAAGATTATGCTCAAGAATGTCTTTCAAGGATGACTCAAGAGATTTCCCCAAAGTTGTAAACTTTCTATCCAACAGGTATTTGGGTTCACATCTATTTGTAGAAGTAGTGCATTGTTGTCTCGGTGAAGGGGTCATGTGATCTTGCTTAAATTATTGGTTTTTATTCTCCACTAGTTGTTATTCAGCATTGTATAATCGTTTAAGCATCTTTTGAAGTTTCACATTTTCATGATAGGTCATTGTTTTTTTTCTTCTGTTGGACTTGAAGGTCATAAATTTCTCTCTTGAGATCTTGGATTTTTTAATCCATAGAGGTCATGGGCATGTATGATAGTTTTGATCTTTGACATTGGAGTAGGGATGCCAAATGATATGTGACTCAATGAAAGTGACTTCAGTGCAAGCTAAGCATATTACTGAATGAAATGATGCAAAGAGTGGAATGATCAAGACATGCAATGACTGGGTATGACTAGGTACAAGACGAAAACACTATGAAAGGACCTATAAGATTAGATTTGTAAAAAAAATAGTACATTTGAGTCCTTTTTTCGATGGCTATGTGTTACAATTCTGACACTACCCCATCGACCAAGCGATACAGGCCGGAGTTGCAGTTTTGGTGTCAGAACCACCGATGAATGTTATGTGTGTCATTATTACAATAGAAATAACAGTCGTAATAAGCACTGGCTACATTGTTTAGCATGTCATTGTTACACTTTAAGATTGCTTCAATTATGACGGGTGTGCGATGGATATGTTGTACATGCAAAGTCCAGCTATCGGCAATTTCTGACATCTTCCTGTCGCATGTATAGCTTCGGTGTCGGTCGTTCTCTAGACTCCATCATAATTGCAATGGTATTCTATAATATTAAAAAAATATAATGAGCTTCACTTTGTTTTTCACTAGATGAAAATGTTCAATATAATGCCAGCAGTTTTAAATGTTCAATATAATGCCAACAGCTTTAAATGTTCAATCTAATGCTTGGAAATATAGGAATGGTACAGAGGCATTGGCAGGTATGGTAGTTGACATTACTAGTTTGATTCCTTCAAATGCATTAATAGTGGTAATAGCCACAATTACCCTTATCTAAATAATCTACCAGAAAGATGCAAGATAAAGCACACCTCTTTTAGGACATTGATGCTTTTCATGACAGGAAGCAGATCACTTTGATAAATGGTTATATGCATGCAATTGAACCCCAGTCCTCTAAACATACTTCTGAGAAATGTTGATGGCCTTTCTGCCATGTAGTCAATATCAACAAATTA